>JAFEUB010000998.1:312500-370000 GCA_024529925.1 Ophthalmolycus amberensis | reverse complement strand
TCTGTGGTGCCTCTCTACTTCTACTTCTTCTTCTGTGGTGCCTCTCTACTTCTTCTTCTTCTTCTGTGGTGCCTCTCTACTTCTTCTTCTTCTTCTTCTGTGGTGCCTCTTCTTCTTCTTCTTCTTCTTCTTCTGTGGTGCCTCTCCTTCTTCTTCTTCTTCTGTGGTGCCTCTCTTCTTCTTCTTCTTCTTCTTCTTCTTCTTCTGTGGTGCCTCTGTACTTCTTCTTCATCTGTGGTGCCTCTCTACTTCTTCTTCTTCTTCTTCTTCTTCTGTGGTGCCTCTCTACTTCTTCTTCTTCTTCTGTGGTGCCTCTCTACTTCTTCTTCTTCTTCTGTGGTGCCTCTCTACTTCTTCTTCTTCATCTGTGGTGCCTCTTCTTCTTCTTCTTCTTCTGTGGTGCCTCTCTACTTCTTCTTCTTCTTCTTCTTCTTCTTCTGTGGTGCCTCTCTTCTTCTTCTTCTTCTTCTGTGGTGCCTCTCTACTTCTTCTTCTGTGGTGGCTCTCTGACGCTGTTGTTGGTCCCCCAGGAGGAGGTTCTGGAGCAGCAGCAGCAGGAGAGAGACGACAGCAGCTTCAGTCGACTCTGCATGTTCTGCAGCGACGAGTTCACCGGAAACAGGTTCTCGCACTGAACGCAGTCACTTAGGAAACTACTTCATAACATTATTCACTTGTTTCATTCTCCTCACAAGAAATCTAAAATGTGTTCCCGTAACAAACTCCACCGTGGTGTTGCAGGTCGTCTCTGCTGAACCACATGGCCAGAGAGCATTCCTTCAGCATCGGGCTGCCGGACAACATCGTGTACTGCGACCAGTTTCTGGACACGCTGCAGAGCAAACTGGACGAGTAAGAGCGATGACCACAGATGAAACCAGCACGCGTGTTCTGTCCTTTGAATGTCACTAATATCCTCAAGAACAACATGTGCTGATGGTCTGCGTGTCCTCCCGTCAGTCTGCAGTGTTTGTACTGTGAGAAAACCTTCAGGGACAAAACCACGCTGAAGGATCACATGAGGAAGAAAGCTCACCGCCGCATCAACGCCAGCAACCGTCTGTACGACCGCTTCTACGTCATCAACTACCTGGTAACACCCACACACCTCCGGCTTCTGTCTACCTGGTAACACCTCCACACCTCTGGGTTCTGTCTCTCTGGTAACACCTCCGGCTTCTGTCTACCTGGTAACACCTCCGGCTTCTGTCTCTCTGGTAACACCTCCACACCTCTGGGTTCTGTCTCTCTGGTAACACCTCCACACCTCTGGGTTCTGTCTCTCTGGTAACACCTCCGGCTTCTGTCTACCTGGTAACACCTCCGGCTTCTGTCTCTCTGGTAACACCTCCACACCTCTGGCTTCTGTCTCTCTGGTAACACCTCCGGCTTCTGTCTCTCTGGTAACACCTCCACACCTCTGGGTTCTGTCTCTCTGGTAACACCTCCGGCTTCTGTCTACCTGGTAACACCTCCGGCTTCTGTCTCTCTGGTAACACCTCCACACCTCTGGGTTCTGTCTCTCTGGTAACACCTCCGGCTTCGGTCTCTCTGGTAACACCTCCACACCTCTGGGTTCTGTCTCTCTGGTAACACCTCCGGCTTCTGTCTACCTGGTAACACCTCCGGCTTCTGTCTCTCTGGTAACACCTCCACACCTCTGGGTTCTGTCTCTCTGGTAACACCTCCGGCTTCTGTCTACCTGGTAACACCTCCGGCTTCTGTCTACCTGGTAACACCTCCGGCTTCTGTCTCTCTGGTAACACCTCCACACCTCTGGGTTCTGTCTCTCTGGTAACACCTCCGGCTTCTGTCTCTCTGGTAACACCTCCACACCTCTGGGTTCTGTCTCTCTGGTAACACCTACACACACCTCATGGTTCTGTCTACCTGGTAACACCTACACACACCTCCGGCTTCTGTCTACCTGGTAACACCTACACACACCTCATGGTTCTGTCTACCTGGTAACACCTACACACACCTCCGGCTTCTGTCTACCTGGTAACACCTACACACACCTCCGGCTTCTGTCTACCTGGTAACACCTACACACACCTCCGGCTTCTGTCTACCTGGTAACACCTCATGGTTCTGTACCTGGTAACACCTCATGGTTCTGTACCTGGTATCACCTCATGGTTCTGTCTCTCTGGTAACACCTCATGGTTCTGTCTCTCTGGTAACACCTCATGGTTCTGTACCTGGTAACACCTCATGGTTCTGTCTCTCTGGTAACACCTCATGGTTCTGTCTCTCTGGTAACACCTCATGGTTCTGTCTCTCTGGTAACACCTCATGGTTCTGTCTCTCTGGTAACACCTCATGGTTCTGTCTACCTGGTAACACCTCATGGTTCTGTCTACCTGGTAACACCTCATGGTTCTGTCTCTCTGGTAACACCTCATGGTTCTGTCTCTCTGGTAACACCTCATGGTTCTGTCTCTCTGGTAACACCTCTGGGTTCTGTCTACCTGGTAACACCTCCGGCTTCTGTCTACCTGGTAACACCTCTGGGTTCTGTCTACCTGGTAACACCTCCGGCTTCTGTCTCTCTGGTAACACCTCTGGGTTCTGTCTACCTGGTAACACCTCATGGTTCTGTACCTGGTAACACCTCATGGTTCTGTCTCTCTGGTAACACCTCATGGTTCTGTCTCTCTGGTAACACCTCATGGTTCTGTCTCTCTGGTAACACCTCATGGTTCTGTCTCTCTGGTAACACCTCATGGTTCTGTACCTGGTAACACCTCATGGTTCTGTACCTGGTAACACCTCATGGTTCTGTCTCTCTGGTAACACCTCATGGTTCTGTCTCTCTGGTAACACCTCATGGTTCTGTCTCTCTGGTAACACCTCTGGGTTCTGTCTACCTGGTAACACCTCCGGCTTCTGTCTACCTGGTAACACCTCTGGGTTCTGTCTACCTGGTAACACCTCCGGCTTCTGTCTCTCTGGTAACACCTCTGGGTTCTGTCTCTCTGGTAACACCTCTGGGTTCTGTCTACCTGGTAACACCTCATGGTTCTGTCTCTCTGGTAACACCTCATGGTTCGGTCTCTCTGGTAACACCTCATGGTTCTGTCTCTCTGGTAACACCTCATGGTTCTGTCTACCCTACCTGGTAACACCTCATGGTTCTGTCTACCTGGTAACACCTCATGGTTCTGTCTCTCTGGTAACACCTCTGGGTTCTGTCTCTCTGGTAACACCTCTGGGTTCTGTCTCTCTGGTAACACCTCCGGCTTCTGTCTACCTGGTAACACCCACACACCTCCGGCTTCTGTCTCTCTGGTAACACCTCCGGGTTCTGTCTCTCTGGTAACACCTCATGGTTCTGTCTCTCTGGTAACACCTCTGGGTTCTGTCTCTCTGGTAACACCTCTGGGTTCTGTCTCTCTGGTAACACCTCCGGCTTCTGTCTACCTGGTAACACCTCATGGTTCTGTCTACCTGGTAACACCTCTGGGTTCTGTCTACCTGGTAACACCTCCGGGTTCTGTCTCTCTGGTAACACCTCGGTTCCAGAACCAGGTGTATTGGTGGAGCTGTTCTTCACTGTGTGATCTTCTCGTGTCTCTGCTCTCCGGTCAGGAGCTGGGGAAGACCTGGGAGGAGGTGCAGAGTGAGGACGACCGGGATCTGGTGGACGAGGAGGAGCAGGAGTGAGTAGGAACCAGAAGGATCTCTTATTGTATGTGGAACCCCCACAGAGAACCTCACGTAGTCCCGTTTCCTGTGTCGTCCTCAGTGATTGGTCGGACTGGAGGGCTCATCCGGTCTCTGCTGTTTGTCTCTTCTGTGATCATCAGTCTGAGACGATGGAGCAGATCTACACTCACATGAAGGTGACTCAGACTAACCGGGTCCAGTCTCGACTAACGGGGTCCAGTTCAGAATAACGGGGTCTAGTCTAGTCTCGACTAACGGGGTCCAGTCTAGACTAACGGGGTCTAGTTCAGACTAACGGGGTCTAGTCTAGTCTAGACTAACGGGGTTCAGTCTAGACTAACGGGGTCCAGTCTAGTTCTAGATTAACGGGGTCCAGTCAGACTAACTGGGTCTAGTCTAGTTCAGACTAACGGGGTCTAGTCTAGACTAACGGGGTCCTAGTCTAGAATATCGGGGTCTAGTCTAGTTCAGACTAACGGGGTCTAGTCTAGACTAACGGGGTCTAGTCTAGACTAACGGGGTCCAGTCTAGACTAACGGGGTCTAGTCTAGACTAACGGGGTCCAGTTCAGAATATCGGGGTCTAGTCTAGTTCAGACTAACGGGGTCTAGTTCAGAATAACGGGGTCTAGTCTAGTTCAGACTAACGGGGTCTAGTCTAGACTAACGGGGTCTAGTTCAGAATAACGGGGTCCAGTCTAGACAGACGGGGTCTAGTTCAGAATAACGGGGTCTAGTCTAGTTCAGACTAACAGGGTCCAGTCTACACTAACGGGGTCTAGTCTAGACTAACGGGGTCTAGTTCAGACTAACGGGGTCTAGTCTAGACTAACGGGGTCTAGTTCAGAATAACGGGGTCCAGTCTAGACAGACTAACAGGGTCTAGTTCAGAATAACGGGGTCTAGTCTAGTTCAGACAAACAGGGTCCAGTCTAGACTAACGGGGTCCAGTCTAGACAGACGGGGTCTAGTTCAGAATAATGGGGTCTAGTGTAGTTCAGACTAACAGGGTCCAGTCTAGACTAATGGGGTCCAGTCTAGACTAACAGGGTCCAGTCTAGACTAACGGGGTCCAGTCTAGACTAACGGGGTCTAGTTCAGAATAACGGGGTCTAGTCTAGTCTAGACTAACGGGGTCCAGTCTAGACTAACGGGGTCTAGTCTAGACTAACGGGGTCCAGTCTAGACTAACGGGGTCCAGTCTAGACTAACGGGGTCTAGTCTAGACTAACGGGGTCCAGTCTAGACTAACAGAGTCTAGTCTAGTCTAGACTAACGGGGTCCAGTCTAGTCTAGACTAACGGGGTCTAGTCTAGGCTCTAGTTTTAGTCTTTGTTGATTGTTGTTCCTCTCATTATGTTTTTAGGACGCTCACGGCTTTGACCTCCACAATCTGAGGACGGAGCTCAGTAAGTAAAACAAATACTGACATCCAAGTTCATCATCTTCATCTTCATCACGTTTAAAGCATTCAGAGGATCTATTGGCATAAATGTAACATAATATTCATTAATTGAATTCATGAATATCTAACATCACTTGTCACACTTTTAATTACGGTTAAAAACTGTTTGTTGACGACGTCCACACGCCGTCCCATGAGATGAGACGACGGTAGCCCAGAATGGACAAACCCAATGAGAGAGACCAGCGTAGTTCTGACACAGAGGTCAAGTCCTGCACACTGTCCCTTTAAGAAGAAGCAGCCCACTGATGACTAACGCCCCCCCCCCCCCCCCCCACAGACCTCCGGTTCTACCAGCAGGTCAAACTGGTGAACTTCATCCGCCGTGAGATCCACCAGAGCCGCTGCTACGGCTGCCAGCAGAAGTTTGAGTCCAGAGACGACGTCATCCGGCACCTCGAGGCCGCCGGTCACGTGATGACGCTGCCGGAGGCGTCGACCTGGAACCAGCCGCAGTCAGCGCAATTACTCATTGTCTGTTTGTCGTCTGTTTGTCGTCTGTTTGTCGTCTGTTTGTCGTCGTTTGTCGTCCGTTTGTCGTCCGTTTGTCGTCCGTTTGTCGTCCGTTTGTCGTCCGTTTGTCGTCCGTTTGCATGATGTTCCTGCAGCTCTGGCGGCGTTGGTGGGAAGCCAGTGAGGGAGGACCTCTTCCACGAGATCATTTCTACAATATAGCTTCAAGTTCTTTGGTTCTAGTCCAATTTATGCCACAATGACACTTCCTGGGGCAAAGCATTATGGGAACTGTAGTTCCAAAGCTCAGAACATAATTATCTCCCACAAAACCCAATAATGCCTGCTTTTTGTTTTGACTATTGAATGTATATATTAGACATGATTACGGTTATGTCTGTATATTGTTATGGTACAGTGCTGCTCTCTATTCATTCATACACACACATCTGTGTTTAAACTGTTTGACTTTAAAACGTCCCGCCTCCACCAACAACACGCCTCGGTCCTTCCTACAGGCTGGTGACCTCTGACCCCCGTCTCTCCTCAGGTATTACTTCCCCACGTACGAGAACGACGCCCTCCTCTGTACGCTTTCTGACCACGACGACGAGACGGACCGCGGCGAGGAAGTCCCGGTGATCGCGGAGGACGTCTCCGACCTCAGAGCGCTGAGACGGACCAGCGTCCTCAACCAGCTGCTGAAGAACTGGAGCACCTGCAGCTAGTCCGGGGGGGGGGGGGGCAAGGGAGGGAGGGAGAGAGCGAGAGCGAGAGCGAGAGAGATGCTCCTCCCCCATAAAAACATCCAAAGGAGAAGATTTCATGTTCTGAGGTCATTATCATTGTTTAAGCTCTATATGACACCATAATGTTTGCATTAAAGCAGCCAAACTATATTTTTCCCGATGTCTTTTATTAAAACATCAAAGTATAAATGAGTCAGCGAATCACGAACATTCTCCTTCAGATGTCGTTTGAACATTTGAAGGTTTACAAAGGACTGAAGCAACATTTTTACTGAGGAATGTAGAATAATAATGTGAAATAAATTCCATAAAACACATTCACTTTCAAAGATATATAATCAATAATATAAGTGTAGCTCCTCCCACCATCAAATATCCATTGAAAAGGACATAATTCTCCATAATCAGTTGTTTCTGTGCCGTTGTCTCACCGCTGGAGCGCTTTGTGTTCGGAGGAGCGCTCTCTGCTCAACGGTGAGTTTTACTGTTCGCTTTGCTTCGTGTCGTCAAAGACGGAAGTTTTTCGTCTCTACTTTCCTGTAACTCAACAATTTTTCCGAGTTTTCTCATAAATGTATGACTTTATCTCAGAGAATATGTTTCTTATCTGCAAACTTAAATCTCGAGTCTCTTTCCGCGTACACATGGAATATGATCATACACAAAACAAACAACGGTGAAATGCTATTTTAACGTCCCAGATGTGAATCCAGTGAATGAGAGCACCACTGGAACGAACCTGCCAAACAACACGATGCAACACATCAACATCAAAATAAATGTGTCACCGCTTCTTTTAAAGATAACTGATCTCAACAGCTCCCTGGCTTCATACATAAGCTGTCACCATCACCATGTTACCCACAATTCTTTGCATTTCACATCAAATTGAAGGTAAATCTGAGTCCTTTCTAACTACGTCACTGGAAGTAAACGTTCTCACACATTTGGTCACAGAAGTCTGTAAGTGAGAAGATCTCCAAGCAGCTGCTGCAGAAAACATTCCAACAAACTTCACCAACTCGTAAACGGACTCATTCTCAGACGGCTAATTATTATCAGCTAATCAGTGCAGTTTGACACAAACTCAACATTCTTATCTAATAACGCTCCTGTTGACACCAGACAGTGTGACTCTGCCTCTCCAACGTTTCCTCATACAACAGTTCTAATGATATCCTGTGATATCTATCTTATGATATCTTATGATATCTTGTGATATCTTGTGATATCTATCTTATGATATCTTGTGATATCTTGTGATATCTTGTGATATCTTGTGATATCTTGTGATATCTTGTGATATCTTGTGATATCTTGTGATATCTTGTGATATCTTGTGATATCTTATGATATCTTGTGATATCTTGTGATATCTTGTGATATCTTGTGATATCTTGTGATATCTTGTGATATCTTGTGATATCTATCTTATGATATCTTGTGATATCTTGTGATATCTTGTGATATCTATCTTATGATATCTTGTGATATCTTGTGATATCTTGTGATATCTTGTGATATCTTGTGATATCTTGTGATATCTTGTGATATCTTGTGATATCTTATGATATCTTGTGATATCTTGTGATATCTTATGATATCTTGTGATATCTTATATCACAAGATATCTTGTGATATCTTGTGATATCTTATGATATCTTATGATATCTTGTGATATCTTGTGATATCTTATGATATCTTGTGATATCTTATATCACAAGATATCTTGTGATATCTTGTGATATCTTGTGATATCTTGTGATATCTTATGATATCTTGTGATATCTTATATCACAAGATATCTTGTGATATCTTGTGATATCTTATGATATCTTGTGATATCTTGTGATATCTTGTGATATCTTGTGATATCTTATGATATCTTGTGATATCTTGTGATATCTTGTGATATCTTGTGATATCTATCTTATGATATCTTGTGATATCTTGTGATATCTTGTGATATCTTGTGATATCTTGTGATATCTTGTGATATCTTGTGATATCTTATGATATCTTGTGATATCTTGTGATATCTTGATATCTTGTGATATCTTATGATATCACAAGATATCTTGTGATATCTTGTGATATCTTGTGATATCTTATGATATCTTGTGATATCTTGTGATATCTTGTGATATCTTGTGATATCTTATGATATCTTGTGATATCTTGTGATATCTTGTGATATCTTGTGATATCTTGTGATATCTTATGATATCTTGTGATATCTTGTGATATCTTATGATATCTTGTGATATCTTATATCACAAGATATCTTGTGATATCTTGTGATATCTTATGATATCTTGTGATATCTTGTGATATCTTGTGATATCTTGTGATATCTTATATCACAAGATATCTTGTGATATCTTGTGATATCTTGTGATATCTTGTGATATCTTGTGATATCTTATGATATCTTGTGATATCTTATGATATCTTGTGATATCTTGTGATATCTTATGATATCTTGTGATATCTTATGATATCTTATGATATCTTGTGATATCATAAGATATCTTATGATATCTTGTGATATCTTATGATATCTTATATCTTGTGATATCTTGTGATATCTTATATCTTGTGATATCTTATATCTTGTGATATCTTGTGATATCTTGTGATATCTTGTGATATCTTGTGATATCTTATGATATCTTGTGATATCTTATGATATCTTGTGATATCTTATGATATCTTATGATATCTTGTGATATCTTGTGATATCTTATGATATCTTATGATATCTTGTGATATCTTATGATATCTTGTGATATCTTATGATATCTTGTGATATCTTATGATATCTTATGATATCTTGTGATATCTTATGATATCTTGTGATATCTTGTGATATCTTGTGATATCTTATGATATCTTATGATATCTTGTGATATCTTATGATATCTTGTGATATCTTGTGATATCTTATGATATCTTGTGATATCTTATGATATCTTGTGATATCTTATGATATCTTATGATATCTTGTGATATCTTGTGATATCTTGTGATATCTTGTGATATCTTGTGATATCTTGTGATATCTTATGATATCTTATATCTTGTGATATCTTGTGATATCTTATGATATCTTGTGATATCTTGTGATATCTTATGATATCTTGTGATATCTTGTGATATCTTATGATATCTTGTGATATCTTATGATATCTTGTGATATCTTATGATATCTTATATCTTGTGATATCTTGTGATATCTTGTGATATCTTATGATATCTTGTGATATCTTATGATATCTTATATCTTGTGATATCTTGTGATATCTTGTGATATGTTATGATATCTTGTGATATCTTATGATATCTTATGATATCTTGTGATATCTTGTGATATCTTGTGATATCTTATGATATCTTGTGATATCTTGTGATATCTTGTGATATCTTGTGATATCTTGTGATATCTTGTGATATCTTATATCTTGTGATATCTTGTGATATCTTATGATATCTTGTGATATCTTGTGATATCTTGTGATATCTTGTGATATCTTATGATATCTTGTGATATCTTATGATATCTTGTGATATCTTGTGATATCTTGTGATATCTTGTGATATCTTGTGATATCTTATGATATCTTGTGATATCTTGTGATATCTATCTTATGATATCTTATGATATCTTATGATATCCTATGATATCTTGTGATATCTTGTGATATCTTATGATATCCAAAAGTTACTCCTCACTTTTTGGGCATTTTCCTACAAAGGTCCAGCAACACGTGTCAATTTCAGCTCGTAACATGCAAATGGTCTTTTCAAAATAAACTTGTCTTTACATGAAACTACTCATTGAGGTTTAGCCAACAAGATTACTGAGTTAGAGTAAGAATAAGATCGTGGTTTGGGTTAAAATAACTACGAAGTTACTGAAGAACACAAGTTAGATAAATAAATCAACGTTGACCTTTAGTTTGACGAGGAGAACGAACAGCGGTCTCCTGAATGAAGCATTGCTGTTTGTTGGACCCATCCCTCTCTCCAACAGCCCCTCACCCCTTCAAAATAAAAGCCCCATTGAGTAACTGTTTCTTAAAAGGAAGGTCAGTGTGAGGGTTGTTTGATTAAATAAAAGCCCCCAACTCTCACTGAACGTTAACAGGAAACTACGGATAGACCTAGTCTTTCAAAATAAAAGCCCCAGAAAGTAACTATCTGAACAGGGAATAATACTTAAACTTCAAAATTGTATTCATACAAATTAACCCCATTCCTACATGTCTATACTATTTCTACTATTTTCCCTTTTTCACGCAGATTACAGCCAGAAATGCAGGTTAGCTTCATCTTTCAAAACCTTCAAATATTCCACATCTTTTATATATTATTGCTGTCATTCATCTTGTCGATGACATTCATATGAATTAAACCAATTCCCACGTTTCCAACTATTCTTAATATTCAACTTTGCCAAAACATTTAAACCAGCAATTCAGTGTAGCGTCAACTTCTCAGCATCCAGCGTTCACACCACACTTTATATGTTATACTGCAGATATTATCCTCATCACCATGAAAACCATCATCATCATCATCTTCATCACCATGAAAACCATCATCATCACCATCATGAAAACCATCATCATCATCATCATCATCAGGACAACAGAAGAAAATGAAGTGCGTCATCTTCACCGTCCACATCTTCTATTTCTATTGTTCTACAGACAAAAAGACCTTCACTGGTAGAACCTTCAGATGGAGATTCTGAGTGTTTAAATATGGAAACATCCTCTCAGTGAACGTGTGTGTGAAGGTGTGTATGTGTGTGTTGCTTTCAGGATCAGAGAAGGACAGCTTTCCTCTGTTCCAGTTCAGTTTCACTCTGATCCTCTGGAACTTCTTCTGGACATTGAGAACAGTGAATGGATCTGCTGATGGAGAGTAAGCTCTGTATTCACTTCCATTGAACCATATTGACCATAATGCAGACAGTATTTGTCCCTTCCTCTGGACAGACTCTGCTAACACACCCAGAGACCAGTACGTACTGTCTCTAACCTGGACGTCCCAGATGTGAGTCCCAGAGTTAAATCCCTCAGAGCCCAGAACAGAGCAGATATAGCAACCATCAATCCTCTCTGGATTACCAGGAAGCTGCTGTTCCTCTCCTCGTCTCACGCTGGTCAGATCTTCAGACAGGATGAGTCTTGGATCAGCAGTGTTTGGGTCCAGAATCACAGGAGTGTAGGAGACCATGTCCTTCATCTTGTTCCAGATGTTGAAGGCCAGGTTGCCCAGGTGTTTGGCCTCGTCTGTCAGAGCTCCTGAGAGCAGCTGTGGATCCTCCAGCAGGGGGCGCTGCTGGACTCTTTCCACTGCAGCCTTGTAGTTGTTCAGGAATGAGACGTCTTCAGCTCTCAGCTCGTCCTCTGTGGCTCTGACTGTGTCTGAAAGAGCTGCTATCTCTCTGCTCAGAGCCTCCATCTTCTCCTTCATCATCTGACTCTTCTGCTCCTCTTCCTCCCTCAGTGCAGCCATCCTGGCCTCCTCTTCCTCCTCTAGAAACTGGTGAAACTTCTTATACTGCTCCTGAATCTGCCTCTCTGTGCGTCGGGCCTGGACCTTCATGTGTTCTGCTGTTTGATCAGACTTCACTTCAACTCGTTTAAAAGCCTTTAACTTCTCCTTTAAGGGCTCCAGAGTTTCCTGCAGGTTCTTCTTGTGTTGTGGAGCAGCTTCATCGATGGGTCTGAATCTGTGCTCGCTGTGTTTCTCTGAATCTCTGCAGACGAGACACACCGGCTGCTGATGGTCCAGACAGAAGAGCTTCAGCTCCTCAGAGTGCAGACTGCAGAGAGCTTCTACCTGACCGCTCTGCTGTAAGAAAGTCTCACACAGGTTCTTCAGAGCCAAGTTAGAAGGTACTCTTCCCTTTGAAGATCTTCTCTTACAAACCGGACACTCTCGTGTTGGTTTCTCTCTCCACCATCTCTGCAGACAGACGTTACAGAAGTTGTGGCTACACGACAGGATGACGGGATCTCTAAAGACCTCATGGCAGACGGGACAGCAGAGGTCCTCCTCTGATCTGGAAGCCATTTAGTCTGTGAGTGAAGCTGAAGCTGAACACAGCAGGCAGACGGCTCAGCCACTCCGTTCCCTGAACGTGACTCTGAGTCTTTGTTCTTGTAAATCTTCTGTTCAGTTTGTGGATTCAGCAGCTGGTTGTAGTGGTAGTACACACTCTGGACCTAATCATCACCAAAGGTGTAAACATTTCCAAGGTTGCTGTGACTGATGTTGCACTCTCTGATCATTTCTGTGTTTTCTTTGAGAGTGCAATCTCCTTGCACACAAATGTCCAAACCAAGGTTGTGACAAAGCGTTACATCTCTGAAAACACCAGTGAACTATTTATTCAGAAGTTCTCCTCCACACCAGCCCTCTCTTGCCTCTCAGTCAATGAGCTTGTAGATGGCTTCAATTTTAAAGTAAAAAATATTATTGATGCCATTGCACCCACTAAAGTGAAGGTTGTCTCGGGTAAGCAAAGATCTCCTTGGAGAAATGCTACTGCTGGTCAAAATGGAGAAACGAGAGTGTCGGAAAGCTGAGCGCAGGTGGCGAAAAACTAATCTCCAGGTTCACTGTGACATCTATAAAGAGAGACTTCGCAATTATAATTTGGAACTTAGAAATGCAAGGCAGTCATTCTTCTCTGACATCATAACCAAAAACAAGAACAATACACGCGCCTTATTTGCTACCGTCGACAGGCTAACAAACCCTCCAGTGTCGGTAGCTGCTGAACTCCAATCCACCTGGGCATGCAATCAATTTGCCACCTTTCTTACTGACAAAATTCAGAAAATTAGACAAGCAGTCAGTGCCTCCACAATCAACCACAGGATATGTGTTGTCCCGATCTCTGAATAACATCCATTCAAATATCATGACACAATTTCATTCAATCGACCGTAGAAGCCTAGAAGACATTATACAACATCTGAAGTCATCCTCCTGCTGCTTGGATATTCTACCAACACACAAAATATTTCAAACTGCATGACCACTGATCTTTTACAAATTGTAAACACATCCCCTTCTCTCAGGTGTCTTCCCACAAGCCCTAAAAACTGCAGTTATTAAACCACTCCTAAAGAAAGCTAGTTTAGACTCCGCAACGATGAAAAATGATCGGCCAATATCAAACCTCCCATTTTTAAGTAAAATAATTGAAAAAGCGGTTTTTCAACAGCTGACCAACTTCTTCACCGTAAATAACTGCTTTGATGTTTTCCAGTCAGGCTTTCGACAGCACCACAGCACTGAAACTGCTCTTGTTAAGGTTTTCAACGACATCCACTTAAACATAGACAACTGGCAGAAGTTCAGTCTTAGTGTTACTAGGATCTCAGTGCTGCATTCGACACGGTCGACCATGCCATACTCCTAGAAAGACTAAAAATCTGGGTGGGACTCTCTGGCACAGCACTTAACTGGTTTGAATCCTACTTGAAGGGCCGAGAATACTTTGTGTCTGTAGCTGATTACACATCAGAGCTGACTAAAATGACATGTGGTGTTCCCCAAGGTTCAATACTGGGGCCTCTTCTGTTCAACATCTACATGCTTCCACTAGCTCAGATTATGGAAAACAACAAAGTGTGTTATCATAATTATGCAGACGACACACAAATCTACATAACTATGTCACCAGGGGACTATAATCCCATACAAGGGCTGGGTAACTGCATTGAACAAATCAACAACTGGATGTGCCAGAATTTTCTTCAATTAAACAAAGATAAAACAGAAGTAATTGTTTTTGGTACCAAGGACGAACAATTGAAAATCACCGCTCAGCTTCAGTCACTGATGTTAAAACCCACAAACCAAGCCAGAAATCTAGGTGTAGTTATGGATTCAGACCTCAACCTGAACAGCCATATCAAGACAATTACAAAATCAGCCTACTATCACCTGAAGAATATATCAAGGATTAGAGGACTTATGTCTCAACAGGATTTGGAAAAACTTGTCCACGCATTTATCTTCAGCAGACTGGACTACTGTAACGGTGTGTTTACAGGTCTCTGTAAAAAGTCCGTCAGAAAGCTGCAGCTGATTCAGAACGCTGCAGCTCGAGTCCTCACTAAGACCAGGAGGGTGGACCACATCACCCCAGTTCTGAGGTCTTTGCACTGGCTTCCTGTCCAACAAAGAATTGACTTTAAAATCCTGCTGTTGGTTTACAAAGCACTGAATGGTTTTGGGCCAAAATACATCTCCGATCTGCTGCTACCTTATGAACCATCCCGACCCCTCAGGTCGTCTGGGACCGGTCTACTTTCTGTTCCCAGAGTCAGAACTAAACATGGAGAAGCAGCGTTCAGTTTTTCTGCTCCACATATCTGGAACAAAGTCCCAGAAAGCTGCAGGTCTGCTGAGACCCTCAGCTCATTTAAATCAAGATTGAAGACCTTTCTGTTTGCTGCTGCCTTTAATTGAACCACATTCAATTAATATATTAATCAATTTCCTGCATTTCTGCATTTTACTACTGAATTTTATTTCTTACACTGTTTCTTTAATTGTTTTTAAATCTCCTTTTCTTTTGCCTTATGTTTTGATGCTTTTAATGGTTTTATGTGAAGCACTTTGAATTACCTTGTTGTTGAAATGTGCTATACAAATAAACTTGCCTTGCCTTGCCTAGTACTCCCAGTACTCCCAGTACTCCTCCTGTAGATGTCCTCCTCTCAGAGGAAGTGGTGTTTATGGTCTGAAGGGGAACCTTATCGTCCGTCCGTCTCTCTCTGTGCACGTGTGTGTGTGTGTCGCAACATGTTTCCTGTTTTGTTCTCAGATGAGTCACATGAGGGGGCGGAGCTTCACCAATCCAGTTTGAGTTTCATTCCAAACTGATTAATAACTTTTTAAACAAAGTCAAACGTGTTGTCTTACGTAGACAACGTGTGAAAGTGAAACAGCAGGAAGTAACAAAGTAAAAGAACAGTTGTGTAAATCCATAAATAAAACATGTGATTGTGTGAATGAATGTGTGTAGATTCATTTCCACCGGGTTGAAAAGTTAAGAATCAGCAGTTTATAATTATGTTTTTCTTCTTTCCTTCAATAAGTTATTCTAACAGAACCAGATGTTTTAGTAACTTGTGAAATAGTTTAAATGAAATGATTCAAACTGAGTCACATGACAGAATAATGAACTGGTTTCATTATTGATCAGTAAATATAGATTAAGAGGTTTAAACTGTGATTAGATCAGCTGATGTTCCACCAGTAACTCAGACCAACCTGTTTCTGTTGTGAAGTCTGAAGTTAATTGTTGATTCCAGCTTGTTCTACGTTGCTTTTATTGTGAAACTCTTGACACTGAAACAGGAAGCTGTTCATGTTTAAATCTCAGCTTCCTGTTTCTTTTACCGGCTGATTTCTTCTTATTCAGCTGTTGATCAGAGGATCTTTGTCTCTTTCAGTTGAACCGTTGATCAGAGTTTTGTTCTCCTTCTACTGAACTAAATAACATCTATTAGTGAAGAGACTTTCTACAAAATAAAAGCATCCTTCAGACAGTAGAGTCATTCTCTCATCCTGTGTTCACACCAAACACGAAGCACATTTTAGAACCCTCTCATGTTACTGCAGCAGGTCTGACAGTCTGCCCCTCTCAGTCCTGGTCCTGGTCCTGCCGTGCCCCCTTTCCCTCCAGCGGGTCCAGCAGTACGTCCTGGTGAACCTGCATGAGTTCATCTGGTTTCACAGAATCCGACCCGGATTTATTTCATAAATAATAATTATTTCATTCGTCTCATTTATTAGCAGAAACACATTCTGTTCAGTTACAGTTCAATCACTTTAATTCACAGACTTAGAAAAGACAGACTTTATATAAATAAGTGTAGTTCAGTCATCGGTCATCTGGTGAACCGGGCCGTGGGCCGGTCAGCCGGCCAGCCTGTCGCTCAGGTAGCTGGAGGTCTTGGCGTCCTGCAGCAGCGTCTTGGTGACGTCGTACAGGCCGTGCTGGTAGGCCAGCCTGTAGCGGCTGTACGTGTCATCACAGTGCGACAGCAGGCGCTTCACGTTGGCAGTGGCGCTGCTGGGAGCGCCGTCTAGCCTGAAACAACAACAACATCATCAACACACAGACGATGTTACTGAGGAAACAACCCTCTGACGGATGAGCCGCCTTACTTCTGGAAGATGTCCTCAAACAAGCTGGAGGTCAGCGGGCGGTGGCGTTTGAGCTCCTCCAGGTAAACAAAGTCCCCGTTCAGGATCACCTTCTGGTACAGGATCTGGGCCCAGTCCGGACTGTAGCTGTAGGCCTCGGACACCACGAACACCTGAGAGGCAGAAGGCAGAAGGCCTGGATGAGAGCTGCTGCTGTGTGGAGGGCACTAAGAGTTTCAACGTAGTTTCAGACGCTGACTGGAAACAGAAGTTGGTGTAAAGTCACGTTTTAGTCTTTCTTAAGTGTTTCAGTCATAATCTCCTCAGACAGTCTCATGATATTAAAATGGTTGTAAAAATAATCCAATAAGAAGCAACCATGTGTTCAGTCATCTAGAAGAATAACCTAAACCCACCTGGTAGCATCGCGGCAGCGCCGTGACGGCGTCCAGCAGCTCTGCAGGTCTCAGGTTGACGACCCGCAGGTCCGACTCCTGGTTCAGGAAGTGCAGCTGCAGAGCGACCAGCTTGGCCGTCCGGACGCAGCGGCTCGCCTGACGCACACACGAGTCCTGAAACACACACACGGAGGTAAAGTCCTCTCAGAGTCACACTCTGCCCTCTGGATTTTCAAAATAAAGGTCCTGCTCCTCTATGGAAACAGAACCATCATGACTAAGTAGAACTAGAACATGTCTTTTGTGCAGAATAACAGTTATGACGACATCAGTCATTCAAAAGAGATGAAGTTCTTTGATAATTAATTTTTTTAATATAATCTATATATCCAACATGTTTACAAGTGTTACCAATGTTGGATAAAAATGTTATTTTTGATGAAATATCATTTTTCTGACCGAAGCTTTCGTCACACATGATGTGTTCAAGGACCGTCGGAAAGATGAAAATATCTGACGATAATGACGTGTTTTTTACAGCTTCTTTGATGAACGGTGTAGTTTTGTCGATTGCTTAAAGAACACAGGCTTTTGGTTCCTCTGAAGTTGAAGGTGGAGACGTTCAGGTACCTTGGAAAAGCTCTCTGCAGCGTCCCTCAGGAGACCCAACGCTTTGACCAACGAGCTCTTCAGATCAGGAGTGACCACTGTTTAGAGACAGGAACACCAGTGTGACTGATGAAGGATGAAGTATGTGTATATATATACTATGCATGTATATACATGTATGCTCTACCCCAGGCCTGAGACTCGATGATCTTCAGCTGCGTCCTGGCCGCCATCTCGTGGTTCTCTCCGATCTCCCTCCTCATGCTGAAGCACAGAGCCACCATGTTGTGTTTCTCGCTGTCTGCGGGGAGGCAGCGCTTTATGTAGTCGAGCAGGGCCGTCTTCAGGCTGGAGCTCTGAGACCGGTTCATGTGGAGCAGAGACGCATCGACACGATGCTTTAAACACTCACATGTAGAGGTGTGACGGACAGTAGTCGCTCAACGTTAACCATCAGAGTGTAAATAAAGTTTAACGTTAACCATCAGAGTGTAAATAAAGTTTTAACGTTAACCATCAGAGTGTAAATAAAGTTTAACGTTAACCATCAGAGTGTAAATAAAGTTTAACGTTAACCATCACAGTGTAAATAAAGTTTTAATGTTAACCATCACACTGTAAATAAAGTTTAACGTTAACCATCACAGTGTAAATAAAGTTTTAACGTTAACCATCACAGTGTAAACAAAGTTTTAACGTTAACCATCACAGTGAAAATAAAGTTTTAACGTTAACCATCACAGTGTAAATAAAGTTTTAACGTTAACCATCAGAGTGTAAATAAAGTTTAACGTTAACCATCAGAGTGTAAATAAAGTTTAACGTTAACCATCAGAGTGTCAATAAAGTTTTAACGTTAACCATCACAGTGTAAATAAAGTTTAACGTTAACCATCAGAGTGTAAATAAAGTTAACGTTAACCATCACAGTGTAAATAAAGTTTAACGTTAACCATCAGAGTGTAAATAAAGTTTAACGTTAACCATCAGAGTGTAAATAAAGTTTAACGTTAACCATCACACTGTAAATAAAGTTTAACGTTAACCATCAGAGTGTAAATAAAGTTTAACGTTAACCATCAGTGTAAATAAAGTTTTAACGTTAACCATCACAGTGTAAACAAAGTTTTAACGTTAACCATCACAGTGAAAATAAAGTTTTAACGTTAACCATCACAGTGTAAATAAAGTTTTAACGTTAACCATCACAGTGTAAATAAAGTTTAACGTTAACATCAGAGTGTAAATAAAGTTTAACGTTAACCATCAGAGTGTAAATAAAGTTTAACGTTAATCATCAGAGTGTAAATAAAGTTTAACGTTAACCATCAGAGTGTAAATAAAGTTGTACTGACTCAGTAGAACATGTGTTTCTAGTCTCTGATCTCTGATAATGTTTCATTGTAAACAACCAATCAGAGGAGAGCTCGTAACGTTAGCAGCACCGCTAACGGCTAACCAACAGGAGGTTCACTTCAGGTACACTATGATGCCTTCAGGCTCTGCTCAGTGAATGCATCTGTACATGTGTGTGTCTGTGTGTGAGTGTGTCTGTGTGTGACTGTGTGTGTGTGAATGTGTGTATATGTGTGTGTGTGTGACTGTGTGTATATGTGTGTGTGTGTGTGTGTGTGACTGTGTGTGTGTATGTGTGTGTGACTGTGTGTGTGTATGTCTGTGTGTGTGTGACTGTGTGTGTGTATGTGTGTGTGACTGTGTGTGTGTATGTCTGTGTGTGTGTGACTGTGTGTGTGTATGTGTGTGTGACTGTGCGTGTGTATGTGTGTGTGTGTGTGTGTGTGACTGTGTGTGAGTATGACTGTGTGTGTGTGTGAGACTGTGTGTATGTCTGTGTGTGTGACTGTGTGTGTATGTGTGTGTGACTGTGTATGTGTGTGTGTATGTGTGTGTGTGTATGTGACTGTGTGTGTGTATGTGTGTGTGTGTGAGACTGTGTGTATATGTGTGTGTCTGTGTGTGTGTGACTGTGTGTGTAAGTGTGTGTGACTGTGTGTGTGTATGTGTGTGTATATGTGTGTGTCTGTGTGTGTGTGACTGTGTGTGTATGTGTGTGTGACTGTGTGTGTGTATGTGTGTGTATATGTGTGTGTCTGTGTGACTGTGTGTGTACCTGTCCTCTGTCCGTGTCCATCTTCTTCCTCAGCAGCATCTCAAAGCGATGGTTCTGATGCAGCAGGTCGAAGACGTACGTCATCTCGTTGTACCTGCCGATACCTGTCAGCAGACGCACCTGTACGTACACACACACACACACACACACACACACACACACACACACACACACACACACACACACACACACACACACACACACACACACACACACACACACACTTGTCTTTGGCGTCATTCTAAAAAATACCAAATGGATTTATGTATTTTGATTTGAGAGTTGGAGGTCAAACCTCCACATTGACTATGTGTGTGAGAGAGTGTGTGTGAGAGTGTGTGTGTGTGTGTGAGTGGGTGTGTCAGTGGGCGGGGCTTACCAGCAGGCTGTAGTGCTCCCCCGGGGCCAGGTAGGTGTGGCTGAGGTGTCGGGCAGCTTGCAGCACTCTGACGATGCCCTCCATGTTACAGGTGAGACTGAAGCAGTCGTGAGCCACGACCAGCAGCTCCACAACTACAGGAGGCAAGAAAAGGGGTTCCTAGTCTCTGATCACGTTTCATTAAACAACCAATCAGAGGAGAGCTAGCAACGTTAGCAGCACCGCTAACGGCTAACTTCAGTTACAGTATGATGCCTTCAGGCTCTGCTCAGTGAAATGTGTGTGTCTGTGTCTGTCTGTGTGTGTATATGTCTGTCTGTCTGTGTGTGTGTGTGTATACGTCTCATACTGCAGCTCAGGTCTCTCAGTGGAACAGTGTTGAGGTTCTCCAGCAGTTTGACTCCCACCAGGTTCGGATCGTCACACAGTTTGAAGAGCTGGACCAGAGAGTGACGCCCCTCTGACGGCCTGAACACCTGCCTCTCTGCTGGGTCAGACACACACACACACACACACACGCGCACGCACACACGCACACACGCACACACACACACACACACAGATGCGACAGTCCAAACCAACATCAGTCCACAAACCAATGAGTGACGTCACGACGACTACATCCACTTCTTATAAACTACTTCGATTGGACCTAGAAATCAGATCACAAGAACATGTTTTCCTCACTCTCCTGTCATGGCTTCCGTACAGTCGACAGTGAAGTGAAAACATCCTGACAGAACTCACCGGGCTGCAGCTCCTGGGCGGAGGAGGAGGAGGAGGAGGAGGAGGAGGCCAGCAGCGCCTGGACCACAGCTGAGGACACCAGCTGGGCCACAGAGTCTGCAGAGAGACCCTGAGCCTTGATGAAGAGCTGAGCTTTCCTGAAGCGCTCCGGCTGCTCCGACAGCAGCAGCTTCTCCAGCACCGAGCGAGGCTCCTCCCTGCACATCTGGCTGAAGGAGCACTGCAGCTCCTGGAGAGGGAGAGAGTACCGCCGGTAGAGGGTCAACGTGAACCTGCTCTACGTGGTTGTGAATGAGGACACTGGTCCCTCATGAGGGTGTGGGTGGACGTGGTACCTTGGAGAGCTGGTAGAGGCTGAGGACCTGTTTGCAGTAGTTCTTGCCGTTGCGACACTGATCCACCAGCTTCTGGAGCTGGACGGCGACCTCGTCTTCGGGGAGGGGGAGCATCACGAAGGACGACAGGCTGCTCATCGAGGGATCTGGAGAAGAGAAGATGTGTACCTTATGGAGAAGAAGTTCAATTTACACTTTTCAAACAGAGTGGTGTTCTTGGTGTTAAAAGTTTAATTTGGATTTAGAAGTTCAGTTGTTGTTGCATAATAATAACATACTTATAATACTAAGAAGAAGGAGAAAGACAAGCTTACAGCTGGTGAGGCTCTTCTTTGGCTGAACCTCTGAGGCCTCCTGCGGTTCAGGGTCCAGGTCTCCAGAGGCTAGACCTCTGCAGCGCAGCACCACCCACATGTCCCGGTGATACAGGGAGAAATACCGGCAGACCCGGCTGGCTTCGTGGATGCTGCCTTCCTCTAATAACTGACCAATGAGAGCAGCCAGAGCGCTCCTCTCCTCCGGACTCAACGGGGCCTCGCTGTTCAGCTCCTCCTGGTCCTCACCGGGACCGGGGAGTCCCTCCAGACCGAGCCACCTCTCGCTGTTCAGGCCTGATATGCTGGAGAAGGAGAACTCCCTCATCAGCACCTCGCACGTGTTCATTTCCGGCGTGACGGCGGGCGGCGGCAGGTTGAAGACGCTCTCCTTCTCCATGGCGGCGGCGAGGACGTGTCGTCGCACCCGGCCGATCCACAGCTTCTTCTCCAGGCTCTCCAGCTGGTCCCCGGGAGCCGGGCTGAGCAGCGAGAGCCAGCGGGCGGCGAGGCAGAGCAGCAGGCAGCGCTCCTGGACGTCCAGCAGCTCGGTCGGAGCCTCCGGCGGCGAGGCGGTCACCGTGTCGGCCTGAGACAGGAAGAACCGGGAGGCCGATTCCGGATCGGCGCTTTCAGCCTTCAGCTGCTCGTGACACCTCCTCCACAGACCGACTCGCGTCTCCAGCCTCCTCCACTGCCGCTTGGACTTCTGGGAGTTTACCTCCTGGAGCAGCTAACAGGAAAAGACAGAAATACAAACAAACATCGTTCCACCGATGCTGAATCATTTACAATTAACTGACAAATATAAGAGATGTCTTAACACATGACATGAAACAAACAAGAGGATTATGAAAATAACAGTGTGCAATGACGACAATCTGACCTGCAGGTGGCACTAGAGGGAAACTACAGTGGGTTTGCAACAAAAGCTCCGAACAGAGAGAATATTTGACCGACATGGAGACTGAAGAATGTCATCTGTGAGTGAATGTACAACCTGAAGCTCAGCTGTCTAAGCCTCCGTGTGGTGCGTGTGGTGCGTGTGGTGCGTGTGGTGCGTGTGGTGCGTGTGGTCCGTGTGGTCCGTGTGGTGCGTGTGGTGCGTGTGGTGCGTGTGGTCCGTGTGGTGCGTGTGGTGCGTGTGGTGCGTGTGGTGCGTGTGGTGCGTGTGGTGCGTGTGGTGCGTGTGGTGCGTGTGGTGCGTGTGGTGCGTGTGGTGCGTGTGGTGCGTGTGGTGCGTGTGGTGCGTGTGGTGCGTGTGGTGCGTGTGGTGCGTGTGGTGCGTGTGGTGGTTAGTGTGGTGGTGCGTGTGGTGCGTGTGGTGCGTGTGGTGGTCAGTGTGGTGCGTGTGGTGCGTGTGGTGCGTGTGGTGGTCAGTGTGGTGCGTGTGGTGCGTGTGGTCCGTGTGGTCCGTGTGGTGCGTGTGGTGGTCAGTGTGGTCCGTGTGGTGCGTGTGGTGCGTGTGGTGCGTGTGGTGCGTGTGGTGGTCAGTGTGGTGCGTGTGGTGCGTGTGGTGCGTGTGGTCAGTGTGGTCCGTGTGGTGCGTGTGGTGGTGCGTGTGGTGCGTGTGGTGCGTGTGGTGCGTGTGGTGGTCAGTGTGGTGCGTGTGGTGCGTGTGGTGCGTGTGGTCAGTGTGGTCCGTGTGGTGCGTGTGGTGGTGCGTGTGGTGCGTGTGGCGCGTGTGGCGCGTGTGGCGCGTGTGGCGCGTGTGGCGCGTGTGGCGCGTGTGGCCTGTGTGGTGCGTGTGGTGCGTGTGGTGCGTGTGGTGCGTGTGGTGCGTGTGGCGCGTGTGGCGCGTGTGGCGCGTGTGGTCTGTGTGGTCTGTGTGGTGCGTGTGGTCTGTGTGGTGGTCAGTGTGGTGCGTGTGGTCAGTGTGGTCTGTGTGGTGCGTGTGGTCAGTGTGGTCAGTGTGGCGCGTGTGGTCAGTGTGGTCTGTGTGGTGCGTGTGGTCTGTGTGGTCTGTGTGGTGCGTGTGGTCTGTGTGGTCTGTGTGGTCTGTGTGGTGGTCAGTGTGGTCAGTGTGGTCAGTGTGGCGCGTGTGGTCAGTGTGGTCTGTGTGGTCTGTGTGGTGCGTGTGGTCTGTGTGGTCTGTGTGGTCTGTGTGGTGGTCAGTGTGGTCTGTGTGGTGCGTGTGGTCAGTGTGGTCTGTGTGGTGCGTGTGGTCAGTGTGGTCTGTGTGGTGCGTGTGGTCTGTGTGGTCTGTGTGGTGCGTGTGGTCTGTGTGGTGGTCAGTGTGGTCTGTGTGGTGCGTGTGGTGCGTGTGGTCTGTGTGGTGGTCAGTGTGGTCTGTGTGGTGCGTGTGGTGCGTGTGGTCTGTGTGGTGGTCAGTGTGGTCTGTGTGGTGCGTGTGGTGCGTGTGGTCTGTGTGGTGGTCAGTGTGGTCTGTGTGGTCTGTGTGGTGCGTGTGGTCTGTGTGGTGGTCAGTGTGGTCTGTGTGGTGCGTGTGGTGCGTGTGGTCTGTGTGGTGCGTGTGGTCAGTGTGGTCTGTGTGGTGCGTGTGGTCTGTGTGGTGGTCAGTGTGGTCTGTGTGGTGCGTGTGGTGCGTGTGGTGGTCCGTGTGGTGCGTGTGGTGGATCAGACCTGGCTGAGCAGCAGGCGGTGGACGGGCAGCCCGGCCAGCAGGGCGACCTGTCTGGCTGCACTGTAGCGCCCCCTGGCCTGCAGGGCGTCCACCGCGTCCTGGAACTCCTCCTGCTGGACGGAGGGAGAACTGCACTGCAGCAGCCTGGGAGACAGGCTGACCTCTGACCCCTGCAACAGCTGGCTGAGCTGACTCAGCTTCCTGAAGTCTGGACCTACACACACACACTCACAGGATTAACAGTGTGAACTGTTCTGGGCTGACGGGCTCTCTCCTGACGGCTCTCTCCTCTCACCGTTGGATTTGAGGAGCTTGTCGACGTCGGCCAGCAGCTGCAGCAGGCGGTGGAGGTCGTACTGGGAGGAGCAGCGCTGCAGCATGGTGAGGAGCAGCACGGAGGCCTGGCTCTCCACCCACTGCAGGGGGAGTCCACCGGGGGGCGCCGGGCCTCCGTTTCTCAGCTGCACCGGTAAAGTAGAAGAGAAAAGAAGGAGAGCGTTTGCTTATCGATCGTCGTTCTGGTCGGATTTACCAACTACACAAAGTGTGACACCACCAAGAAAAGAGTTTTAAAAACCTGCTGAGCACTGCTGACATGTGTCATGGCTCTGGTGTGTGTGTGTGTGTCAACAGATATGAACGTCTGTGTTATTGGTGCGATGCCTTACAGTGATCAGCGTCCTCTGGAAGTCCAGCAGCTTGGCTTTGGCCTCAGAGAAGCTCCTGTAGTCACAACACAACTCAAACATCCTCATCACCAGCACCAGAGGGCAGTCCTGAGACACACACAAGCATCCGTTAGTGATCCGTTTGTTGAAGTCAGTCAAGAAAAGTCATTTTGATTTCTTTTGACTTTTCATCTCTTCTCAGGTTTTTTACCCGCTGGAAGAGCTCGAAGCCTCGTAGGAGGGGCCTGACGTGGCCCCGCCCCAGCAGCGTCCTCCAGATGATTGACAGGTCGTGTAGCGTCCACTCGTGGTGCTCGGGGGCTTCGGCCAGGTGGGCGGCGGCTTCTCCAGCTGCGACGTCATCGACGGAGGTCAACAACCACGCACAGAGGCACGGCAGTAGCTCCGCCCCCTGTCGGAGCGTGACGGGGTTAATGAGTGATTAGCATCTCTAATGATCACATTTATGATCATGTGACAGCAGAATGTTGAAGCTCTGAATGTGTAACTCTATTGTTCAGGGATCGCTGTGTGTATTTCGTCCCGTTACCTGTTGACAGGCGGCCATTACAGCCAGCGTTGGGCAGCGTTGCACCAGCGCCTCCTGCAGCAGGTACCTGCAGGGCGCCGCCTCCTCCTGGCTCTGCAGGAGGACCTGGAACAGCTCCCTGGGGTGCTCCGGGCTCCCGGGGGCCTCCTCTGCATTCAGGGACACGGGCTGCTCCTCAGAGCCACGGGGCCACCTCCTCTGGCTGCACACCTGCAGGTCCTGAAACGCCAGACTCAGGTGGGCCTGCAGGGCGGGGCCAAACTGAGCTGCCAGTGACTTCACCTGGTGGAGGAACCAAATATGGTCAGAGGAAGGAGCTCGACACGAAAAGAGAAATAACACAACAGTAGAAATAACATCCAACGACTGAGGTGTGCAGGTGTGTGTTCACCTGCTGGGGCGGGAAGCTGTGCAGCTGCACAAACAACAGGAAGTGGATGAACTGTCCGTCATCGGTGCAGTGGGCGGGGTAAACAGAGCTGAGCTTCAGACTGTGGAGCTGACAGAACTGAACAGGCAACGCCCACTCCTGAGCCGCCTCGTAGGACGACCTGCAGGAACACACACACACACACACACACACACACACACACACACACACACACACACACACACACACACACACACACACACACACACACACACACACACACACACACACACACACACACACACACACACACACACACACACACACACTTCTATGTGCGACCCTCACAACTATCAACACTGAGAAGTCTGGGCCGTAGAGACTCATGTTTACCTGCTGATGCCCTTCTGCTCCAGGCTGTCTGTCACTGCAGCTTCCAGGTAGCCAATCAGCTCTTCTGCTGCTCCAGGCTCCGCCTCCGCCAGCTTTACGCCTTTAGACGCTGAAAAGACACAAATCAGTGTGTTTACCAGTGTGTAGTTGCTGTGTGTGTGTGTACCCAGAGTGTGTAGCTGCTGTGTGTGTGTGTGTGTGTGTGTAGCTGCAGTGTGTGTGTGTACCCAGAGTGTGTAGCTGCTGTGTGTGTGTGTGTGTGTGTGTGTGTGCCCAGAGTGTGTAGCTGCTGTGTGTGTGTGTGTGTGTGTGTAGCTGCAGTGTGTGTGTGTACCCAGAGTGTGTAGCTGCTGTGTGTGTGTGTGTGTGTGTGTGTGCCCAGAGTGTGTAGCTGCTGTGTGTGTGTGTGTGTGTGTGTGTACCCAGAGTGTGTAGCTGCTGTGTGTGTGTGTGTGTGTGTGTACCCAGAGTGTGTAGCTGCTGTGTGTGTGTGTGTGTGTGTGTGTGTGTAGCTGCTGTGTGTGTGTGTGTGTGTGTGTACCCAGAGTGTGTAGCTGCTGTGTGTGTGTGTGTGTGTGTGTGTGTAGCTGCTGTGTGTGTGTGTGTGTGTGTGTGTGTGTGTAGCTGCTGTGTGTGTGTGTGTGTGTGTGTACCCAGAGTGTGTAGCTGCTGTGTGTTGCTCTGGCTCCAGTGCTGCAGGATGGTGTTCATGGCTCTGATGTCGACCCTCAGCTTCAGGCTACAGACTCCCAGCAGCTCACAGAAACAGACGGCCGCTGACGTCACAGACGGCACATTGAAGCTCTGCAGAGCCGACCTGTAGGCCTGCTGATAGGCCTGCTGCAGCCTGAGAGACACACACACACACACACACACACACACACACACACACACTCTGTTTCCTGCTCCATTGACCTGAACAGCTGTAGTCGAGTGTACTCACAGCAGCGTGACGTCACTGCAGCCGCTCAGCCGCTGGACGAGGAAGGTGGCGTACGCGAAGGAGGGTCGGCCATGACGGAGGTAGTACAGGAAGTCCAGCTTCTCCACCAGAGCGAACCTGCCCACCAGGTGAGGGCTGGAGAAATGAGGCAGCTCTGAGGTTTCTGTGGAGGACGATCAGCTGATCTTAGTTTAGCGTGTTAGCATGCTAACGTCAGCGTGCTAACATGAAGCAGGTTTCCAGAGCTTACCGGTGGAGTTGAGGGTGTTTGCTGACTGCCAGCCGAACAGCCTGGATGGGTCCAGAGGGTGGAGCGACTGCAAAACACAAACACAACACAAACACAATGTAACACAACAACAACAACAACATGTTGAGATGTGACCCGACAGAACGTTGCATGAGAACCAGCTCCGCAGGAGAGGAGGACCGGTGTGAGCGTGTACCTGCAGAAGGTGGTAGACGGAGATGTCCGAGGACGGGCTGCTTCCTCGGGGCCCGGAGGGGAACAGGGCGGCCCTCAGTTTCGGGTGGGGGGCCAGCGCCATCTTCAGGAGCTGGGGGTCCACCGCCCTCTCAGACCTGCCCGACCGTTCACCCTGAACCACCACCTGCAGCACAGGAAGCTCATGGAGGACTGTTCCAGACCCACAACCAGCTGTTCAGAGGGATTGAGTCTGCCCGAGCTCCTACTGATTATCTGGATCTGATGTTTACCTGGTCGATGCCTCCGGGGCCGAACATGACGGCAGCCAGAGCCAGCAGACTGTGACCCTCTAACAGCAGACTGCTGAGAGACGCCTGGCTGCCTGGCAACAGCACCTGAGCACTGGTTAGACTGGCCTGGAACACCAGTCCTGGATCTGGAACACAAGAGAGACCGAGACCAGGTCTCATGAACTCACCACGTACATCGTGTTACAGTTGATTCTCAGAGCATCGTGAGTCGGTTTGTGTCTCTTTACCTGACAGATCTCTGGTGATCTCCTGGATCTTCACCAGCATCTCAAACCAGGGCTGGCTCTCAGACAGGCTCTGATTGGTCAAGAGGGGACAGTTCCTGGGCGTCAACCTGTGGAGGACGGACACAAGCGCTCATTAGCATATCATTAGCATATCATTAGCATATCATTAGCATACTCTCTGATATTCAGATGAAGGTCAGGCGGACCTGTGGTGCTCCAGGTAGGTGTACAGCAGGTACTGCAGGCCGCGGTCCACACAGAAGGAGATGAAGAGGCCGTGGAGGTCGAGGCCGAGGGGGGAGCGGTACTGAGGGATGGGGGGGGGCGAGGCCATCACCCCCCCGCCCTGAGCCAGCCTCCACAGCAGCTGCTCCAAGTCCGCCAGCTCCTCCGGGACCAACACACCTCTCCTGGAGGAAACATCCACGTTTAATGCATCCAGCTGTTTCACTCACAACACAGCTGTTCTGGTCTTCAGCTGTAAACACACATGAGCCGGTGCAGCACGTGTTCCTGAACATGTCAGGGTTACACTGCATGTCACTGCATGTGTGGACGAGACTTTAACACTTTAACGTCTGAATCATTCTCATCAAAACGTCACCGATCCCCGTCTGTGGATCGGTGAACAGGTGCTGCTGTACCTGACCAGCAGGTCCAGGATCTCCTCCCTCATGTAGGAGCTGCAGGCCGTGTTGTCGTTGACCAGCTCTGGGGTCAGCTCAGGCCACCGGGAGCCACCGGGGGCCTCCTGGTTCTGGATCCAGTCCACCACCCGGCGCTGGTCGTGCAGAGCGGTCAGGTAGCGCCACAACACGGCAGAGTCGCAGGAAGTCACCTCTGATGAAGCAACAACACAGAGAGAGAACACGGATAGATCCTCCATATCTAGATCCTATAAATCCATATGCGAGACCTTCAGGAACCACCGGAGGTCCTGGTTGATGGAGTCTACCTGTGTGATGCAGTCTGGACAGGAGGACGGCGGTCTGGCAGCTCTGGTCCCAGTTCCTCACCCAGTCCAGTCTGAGGTTCCTCCACAGACCCGCTTTCTCCCCCTCAGACCTCCTGAGTCCCACCAGCTCCTCCAGAACCTGCTCACCACCACCACCCGCCTCCCTGTGGACCATCTGGACCTGAAGCAGCCTGTCAGCAGGGACAGAGGAGCGGTGTACTCAGAGAATGTGGAGGTTTACAGGAGATGAATAAAAGATGAAAGAGGTTAAAGAGGCGGATCGGGGGAGTCGGATGCATTCCAGATCCAGAGGAGGAAGACATGAGAGGAAGAGGTCCATCATGAAGGGGGTACAAAGGAGACCGAGACGAGGAACGCCCCAGGATTAAAAGGCTTCAATGTTTTTCCAGCACTGATCAAATTATAGATTTTAGTCTATTTTTCTTCCATAACTCGTCTTCTTTCAGACGAGTGGAAAGAAAAAGTTGGATAATGCCTCATTTGCATATTTGAACATCACATTTAAAATAACGTGTAATACAATAAATAACCGTCTTAACGTCAGTAATCTCGACCTGTGTGGTGATGTATCTGCAGGGCATCGGGCTGCAGGCAGAGACCCCAACCTCTCCATCTCCCTGATGAAGGCCACGCTCTGCACCTCCTCCTCCGGGAAACAACTCCGCCCACACAGCTCCTCCACCTGTCCCATCAACCAATCAGAGGCCTCGTTAAGACGTAGCGTACACCGAGAAGACATGAACTTAAGACTGGTGTCAATCATTAAGACAAATATATTAAGAAAACAGAAGGAGAGACGGACAGACAGGACGATACAGAGACACAAAGACAGACAGACAGGAAGATACAGAGACACAAAGACAGACAGACAGGAAGATACAGAGACACAAAGACAGACAGACAGGAAGATACAGAGACACAAAGACAGACAGACAGGAAGATACAGAGACACAAAGACAGACAGACAGGAAGATACAGAGACACAAAGACAGACAGACAGGAAGATACAGAGACACAAAGACAGACAGACAGGAAGATACAGAGACACAAAGACAGACAGACAGGAAGATACAGAGACACAAAGACAGACAGACAGGAAGATACAGAGACACAAAGACAGACAGACAGGAAGATACAGAGACACAAAGACAGACAGACAGGAAGATACAGAGACACAAAGACAGACAGACAGGAAGATACAGAGACACAAAGACAGACAGACAGGAAGATACAGAGACACAAAGACGGACAGACAGGAAGATACAGAGACACAAAGACGGACAGACAGGAAGATACAGAGACACAAAGACGGACAGACAGGAAGATACAGAGACACAAAGACGGACAGACAGGAAGATACAGAGACACAAAGACGGACAGACAGGAAGATACAGAGACACAAAGACAGACAGGAAGATACAGAGACACAAAGACAGACAGACAGGAAGATACAGAGACACAAAGACAGACAGGAAGATACAGAGACACAAAGACAGACAGACAGGAAGATACAGAGACACAAAGACAGACAGACAGGAAGATACAGAGACAAAGACAGACAGACAGGAAGATACAGAGACACAAAGACAGACAGACAGGAAGATACAGAGACACAAAGACAGACAGACAGGAAGATACAGAGACACAAAGACAGACAGACAGGAAGATACAGAGACACAAAGACAGACAGACAGGAAGATACAGAGACACAAAGACAGACAGACAGGAAGATACAGAGACACAAAGACAGACAGACAGGAAGATACAGAGACACAAAGACAGACAGACAGGAAGATACAGAGACACAAAGACAGACAGACAGGAAGATACAGAGACACAAAGACAGACAGACAGGAAGATACAGAGACACAAAGACAGACAGACAGGAAGATACAGAGACACAAAGACGGACAGACAGGAAGATACAGAGACACAAAGACGGACAGACAGGAAGATACAGAGACACAAAGACGGACAGACAGGAAGATACAGAGACACAAAGACGGACAGACAGGAAGATACAGAGACACAAAGACGGACAGACAGGAAGATACAGAGACACAAAGACAGACAGGAAGATACAGAGACACAAAGACAGACAGACAGGAAGATACAGAGACACAAAGACAGACAGGAAGATACAGAGACACAAAGACAGACAGACAGGAAGATACAGAGACACAAAGACAGACAGACAGGAAGATACAGAGACACAAAGACAGACAGGAAGATACAGAGACACAAAGACAGACAGACAGGAAGATACAGAGACACAAAGACGGACAGACAGGAAGATACAGAGACACAAAGACAGACAGGAAGATACAGAGACACAAAGACAGACAGACAGGAAGATACAGAGACACAAAGACAGACAGACAGGAAGATACAGAGACACAAAGACAGACAGACAGGAAGATACAGAGACACAAAGACAGACAGACAGGAAGATACAGAGACACAAAGACAGACAGACAGGAAGATACAGAGACACAAAGACAGACAGACAGGAAGATACAGAGACACAAAGACAGACAGACAGGAAGATACAGAGACACAAAGACAGACAGACAGAAAGATACAGAGACACAAAGACGGACAGACAGGAAGATACAGAGACACAAAGACAGGACAGACAGGAAGATACAGAGACACAAAGACGGACAGACAGGAAGATACAGAGACACAAAGACAGACAGACAGGAAGATACAGAGACACAAAGACAGACAGGAAGATACAGAGACACAAAGACAGACAGACAGGAAGATACAGAGACACAAAGACAGACAGACAGGAAGATACAGAGACACAAAGACGGACAGACAGGAAGATACAGAGACACAAAGACGGACAGACAGGAAGACAGACGGACAGAAACATAAAGACTTCTGCTGACTGAACTCACCACAAACTCTCTGAGGTTCTTGTCGTCGGTGTAGAGACAGATGCTGTGGAGCTGCTTCTTCACACTGAAACCCTGAAAACAACACGATGTGTTTAATGTTCGACCACTGAGAGCTTCTGTGTTTCATGCAACTTTCAACACGTTAGCAAAACCAGTGCTAGCATGTGTACAGTTAGCATCCTAGCTTCACAGACAGCATGAAGTCTGATGGTCGAGTCCTACAGCGAGGAGTCCTCACCATGTTGGTGAGCAGCGTGTTGGCGGTCTGCAGGTCTCGGTCCTGCAGGCAGCAGAACACCTGACGCAGACCTTCCGTCCTCAGAGCCGACAGACGCTGCTCCGGCCGGCTCCGCCTCCTGAGGACGGCCTGAGCTCTGGGGATCTGATTGGTCAGGACGGACTGACGGACCACTTCCTGTAACACACACAATCAGAGGCATGAAGGTCAATGCTGGTGTTAAACCTGCATTCTCTCTAGTGACCACCAGGGGGCGACTCCTCTGGTTGTATAGACGTCTATGAGGAAAGTCTATGAACTCCAATGGGAGAAGGGAACACAGATTACGTCCTGAACAAAGAGCAGCAGTGAAAAGTCACCTCCGTGGAGAGCTGCTCCCACTCGTCTGTCTGAGCCTCCTGCTGAGCGCGGTCAGCAGAGTCGGAGGCGTCGCCCCCTGCAGGCCAGGGGAACCTCTTCATGTAGCTCCTCAGCTCGGTGACGTAGCGGTCCAGAGCGTCCACGCAGCCGCGCACGCCGGCGTCCTCGACTGCAGACACGACAGAGAACAACCCGAGCTGAGCGTCTCCAGCTGTGGACAGAGGTGTGTGTGTGTGTGTGTGTGTGTGAGTGTGTGCAGCCTCACGCTGTGTGTTGGACAGCACCGAGCGGATCTGAGTGTTGACGAAGCTCATGGTGATGTTGAGCAGCTGCTCGGAGAACTGTCGGCTCTGAGCTTCACTGTGTGAATCTCTGACGGCCGAACACAGAAGGTCCAACGCAGGACACAGCTCCTGGAAACCTGCACACACACACGGACACACACACACACACACACACCTTTATATACAACAACAATGTATGAAACTACGATGACTGAAGTTTGATGGATTTGTATGTAAAAAAATACAACCCAAGCTTTTAAAATGAATAACTACGATGGATGCTAAGCTAACCCAGCTAGGACCTGAGGCTACTCCACTACCCAGCATGCACCTGGCTGGTCTGATGCTCCGGTCGCAGAACAATAAGACGGATGAAAGCAGTGGGAGGTCTGTGACTGTTGAGCCCACGTCTTCTATTGTGAAGATGTCAGCCATGTTATCTGCTCAGAGAGTTGTTGTTGTTGTTGTGTGTTTGTTGTGTGTTTGTTGTGTTGTGTGTTTGCTGTGTGTTTGTTGTTATGTGTTTGTTGTGTGTTTGCTGTTGTGTGTTTGTTGTTATGTTGTTGTGTGTTTGCTGTTATGTTGTGTGTTTGCTGTGTGTTTGCTGTTGTGTGTTTGTTGTGTGTTTGCTGTTGTGTGTTTGTTGTTATGTTGTTGTGTGTTTGCTGTTATGTTGTGTGTTTGCTGTGTGTTTGCTGTTGTGTGTTTGTTGTGTGTTTGTTGTGTGTTTGTTGTGTGTTGTTATGTTGTGTGTTTGTTGTGTTATAAATGGACTACAGCTGCATTCTGTTGTGAGTCTGTGTTTGTTGTGTGTTTGTTGTGTGTTTGCTGTGTGTTTGTTGTGTGTTTGCTGTTATGTTGTTGTGTGTTTGCTGTTATGTTGTTGTGTGTTTGCTGTTATGTTGTTGTGTGTTTGCTGTTATGTTGTTGTGTGTTTGCTGTTATGTTGTTGTTTGCTGTTGTGTGTTTGCTGTTATGTGTTTGCTGTTGTGTGTTTGCTGTTATGTTGTTGTGTGTTTGCTGTTATGTTGTTGTGTGTTTGTTGTGTGTTTGTTGTGTGTTTGTTGTGTGTTTGTTGTGCGTTTGCTGTTATGTTGTTGTGTGTTTGCTGTTATGTTGTGTGTTTGCTGTGTGTTTGCTGTTGTGTGTTTGCTGTTGTTTGTTGTGTGTTGTTATGTTGTTGTGTGTTTGTTGTGTGTTATGTTGTTGTGTGTTTGTTGTGTTATAAATGGACTACAGCTGCATTCTGTTGTGAGTCTGTTTGTTGTGTGTTTGCTGTGTGTTTGCTGTGTGTTTGTTGTTATGTTGTTGTGTGTTTGTTGTGTGTTTGCTGTGTGTTTGTTGTGTTGTGTGTTTGTTGTGTTTGTTGTGTTGTGTGTTTGTTGTGTGTTTGTTGTGTTGTGTGTTTGTTGTGTTGTTTGTTGTGTTGTGTGTTTGTTGTGTTGTGTTTGTTGTGTGTTTGTTGTGTGTTTGCGGTGTTTGTTGTGTGTTTGTTGTGTTTGTTGTGTGTTTGTTGTGTGTTTGCGGTGTTTGTTGTGTGTTTGCAGTGTGTTTGCTGTGTGTTTGCAGTGTGTTGCAGTGTGTTGTTGTTGTGTGTTGTTGTTGTGTGTTGTTGTTGTGTGTTGTTGTTGTGTGTTGTTGTTGTGTGTTGTTGTGTGTTGTTGTTGTGTGTTGTTGTGTGTTGTTGTTGTGTGTTTGCTGTGTGTTTGTTGTGTTTGCTGTGTGTTTGTTGTGTTTGCTGTGTGTTGTTGTTGTGTGTTGTTGTGTTGGTGTTTGCTGTGTGTTTGCTGTGTTTGTTGTGTGTTTGCGGTGTTTGTTGTGTGTTTGCTGTGTGTTTGTTGTGTTTGTTGTGTGTTTGTTGTGTGTTGTTGTGTGTTTGCTGTGTTTGTTGTGTTTGTTGTGTGTTTGCGGTGTTTGTTGTGTGCTTGCGGTGTTTGTTGTGTGTTTGTTGTGTGTTTGCTGTGTTTGTTGTGTTTGTTGTGTGTTTGCGGTGTTTGTTGTGTGCTTGCGGTGTTTGTTGTGTGTTTGCTGTGTGTTTGCTGTGTGTTTGTTGTGTGTTGTTGTTGTGTGTTGTTGTTGTGTGTTGTTGTGTTGTTGTGTGTTTGTTGTGTTGTGTGTTTGTTGTGTGTTTGTTGTGTGTTTGTTGTTATGTTTGTTTGTTTGTTGTGTTTGTTGTGTTATAAATGGACTACAGCTGTTCCGTTGTGAGTCTGTGTGTTTGTTGTGTTTGTTGTGTTTGTTTGTTTGTTTGTTGTGTTTTAAATGGACTACAGCTGTTCTGTTGTGAGTCTGTGTGTTTGTTATGTGTTTGTTGTGATGTTGTTGTGATGTGTGTTTGTTATGTTTGTTTGTTGTGTTTGTTGTGTTATAAATGGACTACAGCTGTTCTGTTGTGAGTCTGTGTGTTTGTTGTGTGTTTGTTGTGATGTTGTTGTGATGTGTGTTTGTTATGTTTGTTTGTTGTGTTTGTTGTGTTATAAATGGACTACAGCTGTTCTGTTGTGAGTCTGTGTGTTTGTTGTGTGTTTGTTTGTTTGTTGTGTTTGTTGTGTTTGTTGTTATGTTTGTTTGTTTGTTGTGTTTTAAATGGACTACAGCTGTTCTGTTGTGAGTCTGTGTGTTTGTTGTGTGTTTGTTGTGATGTTGTTGTGATGTGTGTTTGTTGTTATGTTTGTGTGTTTGTTGTGTTATAAATGGACTACAGCTGTTCTGTTGTGAGTCTGTGTGTTTGCTGTGTGTTTGCTGTGTGTTTGTTGTGTGTTTGTTGTGTGTTTGCTGTTGTGTGTTTGTTGTTATGTTGTTGTGTGTTTGCTGTTATGTTGTGTGTTTGTTGTGTGTTTGCTGTGTGTTTGCTGTTGTGTGTTTGTTGTGTGTTTGCTGTGTGTTGTTATGTTGTTATGTGTTTGTTGTGAGTCTGTGTGTTTGTTGTGTGTTTGTTGTGTGTTTGCTGAGTGTTTGCTGAGTGTTTGCTCTGTGTTTGTTGTTATGTTGTTGTGTGTTTGTTGTGTGTTTGTTGTGCGTTTGCGGTGTTTGCTGTGTGTTGTTGTTGTGTGTTGTTGTTGTGTGTTGTTGTTGTGTGTTGTTGTGTGTTTGCTGTGTGTTTGTTGTGTGTTTGCTGTGTGTTTGTTGTGTGTTTGTTGTGTTTGCTGTGTGTTTGCTGTGTGTTTGTTGTGTGTTTGCTGTGTGTTTGTTGGGTGTTTGCTGTGTGTTGTTGTTGTGTGTTTGTTGTTGTGTGTTTGCTGTGTGTTTGCTGTGTGTTTGCTGTGTGTTTGCTGTGTGTTTGCTGTGTGTTTGTTGTGTGTTTGCTGTGTGTTTTCTGTGTGTTTGTTGTGTGTTTGCTGTGTGTTTGCTGTGTGTTTGTTGGGTGTTTGCTGTGTGTTTTCTGTGTGTTTGTTGTGTGTTTGCTGTGTGTTTGCTGTGTGTTTGCTGTGTGTTTGCTGTGTGTTTGCTGTGTGTTTGCTGTGTGTTTTCTGTGTGTTTGTTGTGTGTTTGCTGTGTGTTTGCTGTGTGTTTGTTGGGTGTTTGCTGTGTGTTTTCTGTGTGTTTGCTGTGTGTTTGCTGTGTGTTTGTTGGGTGTTTGCTGTGTGTTTTCTGTGTGTTTGCTGTGTGTTTGCTGTGTGTTTGCTGTGTGTTTGCGGTGTTTGTTGTGTGGTTGCTGTGTGTTTGTTGTGTTTGTTGTTGTGTGTTTGTTGTGTTGTGTGTTTGCTGTGTGTTTGATGTGTGTTTGCTGTGTGTTTGTTGTGTGTTTGCGGTGTTTGTTGTGTGGTTGCTGTGTGTTTGTTGTGTTTGTTGTTGTGTGTTTGTTGTGTTGTGTGTTTGCTGTGTGTTTGCTGTGTGTTTGTTGTGTGTTTGCGGTGTTTGTTGGGTGTTTGCTGTGTGTTTGTTGTGTGTTTGTTGTGTTGTGTGTTTGCTGTGTGTTTGCTGTGTGTTTGTTGTGTGTTTGCTGTGTGTTTGTTGGGTGTTTGCTGTGTGTTGTTGTTGTGTGTTTGTTGTTGTGCGTTTGTTGTGTTGTGTGTTTGCTGTGTGTTTGCTGTGTTTGTTGTGTGTTTGCGGTGTTTGTTGTGTGGTTGCTGTGTGTTTGTTGTGTTGTTGTGTGTTGTTGTTGTGTTTATTGTGTTGTTGTGTGTTTGTTGTGTGTGTTGTTGTGTGTGTTGTTGTGTTGTTGTTGTGTGTTTGCTGTGTGTTTGCTGTGTTTGTTGTGTGTTTGCGGTGTTTGTTGTGTGTATGCGGTTTGTTGTGTGTTTGCGGTGTTTGTTGTGTGTTTGCTGTGTGTTTGCTGTGTGTTTGCTGTGTTTGTTGTGTTGTTGTGTGTTTGTTGTGTGTTTGCGGTGTTTGCTGTGTGTTTGCTGTGTGTTTGCTGTGTGTTTGCTGTGTGTTTGCTGTGTTTGTTGTGTGTTTGCGGTGTTTGTTGTGTGGTTGCTGTGTGTTTGTTGTGTTGTTGTGTGTTGTTGTTGTGTTTATTGTGTTGTTGTGTGTTTGTTGTGTGTGTTGTTGTGTGTGTTGTTGTGTTGTTGTTGTGTGTTTGCTGTGTGTTTGCTGTGTTTGTTGTGTGTTTGCGGTGTTTGTTGTGTGTATGCGGTTTGTTGTGTGTTTGCGGTGTTTGTTGTGTGTTTGCTGTGTGTTTGCTGTGTGTTTGCTGTGTTTGTTGTGTTGTTGTGTGTTTGTTGTGTGTTTGCGGTGTTTGCTGTGTGTTTGCTGTGTGTTTGCTGTGTGTTTGCTGTGTGTTTGCTGTGTGTTTGTTGTGTGTTTGTTGTGTTTGTTGTGTTATAAATGGACTACAGCTGTTCTGTTGTGAGTCTGTGTGTATGTTGTTGTGTTTGTTGTGTGTTTGTTGTGTTTGTTATGTTTGTTTGTTTGTTGTGTTTTAAATGGACTACAGCTGTTCTGTTGTGAGTCTGTGTTTGTTGTGTGTTTGTTGTGATGTTGTTGTGATGTGTGTTTGTTGTTATGTTTGTGTGTTTGTTGTGTTATAAATGGACTACAGCTGTTTTGTTGTGAGTCTGTGTGTTTGTTTGTTGTGTTTGTTGTGATATTGTTGTGTGTTTGTTGTTATGTTGTTGTGTTTGTGTGTTTGTTGTGTTATAAATGGACTACAGCTGTTCTGTTGTGAGTCTGTGTGTTTGCTGTGTGTTTGTGTGTTTGCTGTTGTGTGTTTGCTGTTGTGTGTTTGTTGTTATGTTGTTGTGTGTTTGCTGTTATGTTGTGTGTTTGTGTGTTTGCTGTGTGTTTGCTGTTGTGTGTTTGTTGTGTGTTTGCTGTGTGTTGCTGTTATGTGTTTGTTGTGAGTCTGTGTGTTTGTTGTGTGTTTGTTGTGTGTTTGCTGTGTGTTTGCTGAGTGTTTGCTTGTGTTTGTTGTGTATTGTTGTGTGTTTGTTGTGTGTTTGCTGTGTGTTTGCTGTGTTGTTGTTGTGTGTTTGTTGTGTGTTTGTTGTGTGTTTGTTGTGTGTTTGTTGTGTGTTTGCTGTGTGTTTGCTGTGTGTTGTTATGTTGTTATGTGTTTGTTGTGAGTCTGTGTGTTTGTTGTGTGTTTGTTGTGTGTTTGTTGTGTGTTTGCTGTGTGTTTGCTGAGTGTTTGCTGTGTGTTTGTTGTGTGTTTGTTGTTGTGTTTGCTGTGTGTTTGCTGTGTGTTTGCTGTGTGTTTGCTGTGTGTTTGCTGTGTTTGTTGTGTTGTTGTGTGTTTGTTGTGTGTTTGTTGTGTTTGCTGTGTTTGCTGTGTGTTTGTTGTGTTTGCTGTGTTTGCTGTGTTGTTGTGTGTTTGTTGTGTGTTGTTGTTGTGTTTGTTGTGTGTTTGTTGTGTGTTTGTTGTGTGTTGTTGTGTGTTTGTTGTGTTGTGTGTTTGCGGTGTGTGTTTGCGGTGTGTGTTTGCGGTGTTTGCGGTGTTTGTTGTGTGTTTGCTGTGTTGTTGTGTGTTTGTTGTGTTGTTGTGTGTTTGTTGTGTGTTTGTTGTGTGTTTGCTGTGTGTTTGTTGTGTGTTTGCTGTGTTGTGTGTTTGTTGTGTGTTGTTGTTGTGTGTTGTTGTTGTGTGTTGTTGTTGTGTGTTGTTGTTGTGTGTTGTTGTTGTGTGTTGTTGTGTGTTTGTTGTGTTGTTGTGTGTTTGTTGTGTTGTTGTGTGTTTGTTGTGTTGTTGTGTGTTTGTTGTGTTGTTGTGTTGTGTGTTTGTTGTGTGTTTGTTGTGTGTTTGTTGTGCTGTGTGTTTTGCTGTGTGTTTTGTTGTGATGTTGTTGTCTGTTCGTTGTGTGTTTGTTGTGTGTTTGTTGTGTGTTTGTTGTGTTTGTTTGTTTGTTGTGTTTGTTGTTATGTTTGTTTGTTTGTTGTGTTTGTTGTGTTATAAACGGACTACAGCTGTTCTGTTGTGAGTCTGTGTGTTTGTTGTGTGTTTGTTGTCTGTTTGTTGTGTGTTTGTTGTGTGTTTGTTGTGTGTTTGTTGTGTGTTTGTTGTGTTTGTTTGTTTGTTGTGTTTGTTGTTATGTTTGTTTGTTTGTTGTGTTTGTTGTGTTATAAACGGACTACAGCTGTTCTGTTGTGAGTCTGTGTGTTTGTTGTGTGTTTGTTGTCTGTTTGTTGTGTGTTTGTTGTGTGTTTGTTGTGTGTTTGTTGTGTGTTTGTTGTGTTTGTTTGTTTGTTGTGTTTGTTGTTATGTTTGTTTGTTTGTTGTGTTTGTTGTGTTATAAATGGACTACAGCTGTTCTGTTGTGAGTCTGTGTGTTTGTTGTGTGTTTGTTGTCTGTTTGTTGTGTGTTTGTTGTGTGTTTGTTGTCTGTTTGTTGTGTTTGTTTGTTTGTTGTGTTTGTTGTTATGTTTGTTTGTTTGTTGTGTTTGTTGTGTTATAAACGGACTACAGCTGTTCTGTTGTGAGTCTGTGTGTTTGTTGTGTGTTTGTTGTCTGTTTGTTGTGTGTTTGTTGTGTGTTTGTTGTCTGTTTGTTGTGTTTGTTTGTTTGTTGTGTTTGTTGTTATGTTTGTTTGTTTGTTGTGTTTGTTGTGTTATAAATGGACTACAGCTGTTCTGTTGTGAGTCTGTGTGTTTGTTGTGATGTTGTTGTGTGTTTGTTGTTATGTTTGTTTGTTTGTTGTGTTTGTTGTGTTATAAACGGACTACAGCTGTTCTGTTGTGAGTCTGTGTGTTTGTTGTGATGTTGTTGTGTGTTTGTTGTTATGTTGTTTGTTTGTGAGTCTGTGTCGTGTGTCATGTATCGTGGTGTACGTACGGGCCGTCAGGCTCTGTGTGGAGGTCTCTGGCTGCTCGGCAGCAGGGATCAGGAGGTGCTCTTTACTCTTCAGGTAGAAGTCCACCGTGTCCAGCTGACGGTTCTTCAGTCCAGCCTGCAGCACGACAACAACAACAACAACACAGCTTTAAAAGAGACAGAGCAGAGAGACAGGTGTGTAGACGTCTCCTCCTCCTACCTGCAGGGCGTGGACGGGGATGGAGCAGCGCCCCCAGCTGTTCAGGTGACACACTGCGTCTACTGTCGCTGCACTGCCGAACAACATCAACCTGCTGAGCAAGTCCTGCTGGGACACCGAGAACAGGACCTGGAACACACCAGACTCTGGAGGAGGGAGACAGGCAGGGAGACAGACAGGCAGGGAGACAGACAGGCAGGGAGACAGACAGGCAGGGAGACAGACAGGCAGGGAGACAGACAGGGAGACAGACAGGGAGGGAGACAGACAGACAGGGAGACAGACAGGGAGGGAGACAGACAGGCAGGGAGACAGACAGGCAGGGAGACAGACAGGCAGGGAGACAGACAGAGAGAGAGAGACAGGCAGAGAGACAGACAGGCAGGGAGACAGACAGGGAGACAGACAGGCAGGGAGACAGACAGGCAGGGAGACAGACAGGCAGGGAGACAGACAGAGAGAGAGAGACAGGCAGGGAGACAGACAGGCAGGGAGACAGACAGGCAGGGAGACAGGCAGAGAGAGAGAGACAGGCAGAGAGACAGACAGACAGACAGACAGAGAGACAGACAGGTAGGGAGACAGACAGGCAGGGAGACAGACAGACAGATAGAGAGACAGGAAGATATAAAGACAGCGAGAGAGACAGACAGAGAGAGAGAGAGAGACAGACAGACAGACAGACAGGAAGATATAAAGACAGCGAGAGAGACAGACAGGAAGATAGACAGAAAGAGAGAGAGACAGACAGAAAGACAGGAAGTTAGAGAGACAGACAGTTTATAAAGTTCCCTTTCCTCCTTGTTGTGGTTTATTAACAGAACTATCTTTGTATCGTTGTCGTCTTTTAGTTTCACTTCAAACATTTTATTAAAAAGAGAAACAAGCTGATAAACTAAAGTCTGATCGGTTCACACGAGATTTATTTCTTCGTTAGTGAGGAGACGATGTGTCCACTGAGTGTTAGTGAGGAGACGATGTGTCCACTGAATGTTAGTGAGGAGACGATGTGTCCACTGAATGTTAGTGAGGAGACGATGTGTCCACTGAGTGTTAGTGAGGAGACGATGTGTCCACTGAGTGTTAGTGAGGAGACGATGTGTCCACTGAGTGTTAGTGAGGAGACGATGTGTCCACTGAGGGTTAGTGAGGAGACGATGTGTCCACTGAGTGTTAGTGAGGAGACGATGTGTCCACTGAATGTTAGTGAGGAGACGATGTGTCCACTGAGTGTTAGTGAGGAGACGATGTGTCCACTGAATGTTAGTGAGGAGACGATGTGTCCACTGAGTGTTAGTGAGGAGACGATGTGTCCACTGAGTGTTAGTGAGGAGACGATGTGTCCACTGAGTGTTAGTGAGGAGACGATGTGTCCACTGAGTGTTAGTGAGGAGACGATGTGTCCACTGAGTGTTAGTGAGGAGACGATGTGTCCACTGAGGGTTAGTGAGGAGACGATGTGTCCACTGAGTGTTAGTGAGGAGACGATGTGTCCACTGAGGGTTAGTGAGGAGACCATGTGTCCACTGAGTGTTAGTGAGGAGACCGATGTGTCCACTGAGGGTTAGTGAGGAGACCATGTGTCCACTGAGGGTTAGTGAGGAGACTGAGACGATGTGTCCACTGAGGGTTAGTGAGGAGACCATGTGTCCACTGAGTGTTAGTGAGGAGACTGAGACGATGTGTCCACTGAGGGTTAGTGAGGAGACTGAGACGATGTGTCCACTGAGTGTTAGTGAGGAGACTGAGACGATGTGTCCACTGAGGGTTAGTGAGGAGACTGAGACGATGTGTCCACTGAGGGTTAGTGAGGAGACGATGTGTCCACTGAGGGTTAGTGAGGAGACCATGTGTCCACTGAGTGTTAGTGAGGAGACTGAGACGATGTGTCCACTGAGTGTTAGTGAGGAGACTGAGACGATGTGTCCACTGAGGGTTAGTGAGGAGACGATGTGTCCACTGAGGGTTAGTGAGGAGACCATGTGTCCACTGAGTGTTAGTGAGGAGACTGAGACGATGTCTCCACTGAGTGTTAGTGAGGAGACTGAGACGATGTCTCCACTGAGGGTTAGTGAGGAGACGATGTGTCCACTGAGGGTTAGTGAGGAGACGATGTGTCCACTGAGGGTTAGTGAGGAGACTGAGACGATGTGTCCACTGAGTGTTAGTGAGGAGACTGAGACGATGTGTCCACTGAGGGTTAGTGAGGAGACTGAGACGATGTGTCCACTGAGGGTTAGTGAGGAGACTGAGACGATGTGTCCACTGAGGGTTAGTGAGGAGACTGAGACGATGTGTCCACTGAGTGTTAGTGAGGAGACTGAGACGATGTCTCCACTGAGTGTTAGTGAGGAGACTGAGACGATGTCTCCACTGAGTGTTAGTGAGGAGACTGAGACGATGTCTCCACTGAGGGTTAGTGAGGAGACGATGTGTCCACTGAGGGTTAGTGAGGAGACTGAGACGATGTGTCCATGTGAGTGTAGTTAGTTGGACGATGAAGAGTTCTCTTCTTCATCACTCTCACACATTAAACTCCACAGAGTCGTGTTCTTACTCCTGAGCAGCAGTCGGTGCTGTCTCTCTCCACAGCGCTGGACCGGAGCCGCCTCGCCCTCCGCCCGGTGGAGGCTCACGCCGCCGGACTCAAAGTCCCACAATGCCGCAGTGGTCCCTCCGTTGCCGGGGGAGACGAAGGTCAGCTGGGCGGAGAACTCCGACACGGTGAGCAGAGACGGAGCGGACGACTCGGGGACGGAGAAAGAGACGGCGGACCCGCCGCGAGGCACTCGGCTGTGGGACGAGGACGAGGAGGCCCTGTGGGGCTCCAGGTGGAGGAGGGAGGAGGACCAGGAGGAGGAGGAGGAGGAGGAGGAGGAGGAAGCTCTGCTGTACATGGAGGCCAGACGAGCGTCCCAGGAGCTACAGAGGAGTTAAAGTGTGTAGACATTGATTCGTAGTAAAGTAGATGTGTGCTCGTGTAGAGGTGTCGTCCGTGTGGAGGTTACCGGTCGGCGCTGAACGTCGCTCCGAGGGCGGCGAGGCTGCAGGCGGAGCTCGACAGGCCGTCCTGGTCTCTCTGGTCCTGGGGCCGGATGGGGGGGCGACGGGGGGGCGCGGCACACAGCAGGTGGTCTGGATACAAACTGCAAAGACAGGAGTGTGTTGGTTCATCTCTGAGGCTACGTCTCACTCCTCTGGTTGTTTAGAAGTCGAAAGAAAATGAATTCCAAATAAGAGAACTTCTGTTCATCACTTTCTTGGATTACAGCCGTCGCCATCTTGGTTCTTCTCAACCAGTGAAAAGGAAGTGACCGTATCTGGACTGAGGAGGAGTGACGTAGAGACGGCGTATACGTCTCTATTAGAGACCTGTCAATCAGCGTGTAGCCCCGCCCTAAAGCATCCCCTGCTTTATGGTCTGTGTGACTCTAAATGGACCATAATGTACTAAATGAACATCATGCTGTATTGAAGAAGACTTGAAACTAGAGATTGAGACCATAAACTCATGTTCACAATGTTTACTGAGGTAATAAATCAAGAGAGAAGTAGAGTCATTTTCTCATAGACTTCTATACAACCAGAGGAGTCGCCCTAACAACTGGTTTGTCCTGATGTACCTGAAGTAGTGGTCGAGGTCGACGGCGACGGCGCTGTGAGACTGAGTGACGGCTACAGCTGTGCTGAGGTCAGAGGACACCTGGAGGAGGCAGAAGGAGGAGGAGGAGGAGGAGGAGGAAGAGGAGGAGGCGAGGTCGTCCTCCGGCTGCAGAAGAGTGAGGTAAGCCGGCAGGTCGATGCTGGCCAGCAGACCTCCATCAGTGATGTCATAGACAGCTGGAGGTCTCAGTTAAAGAAGACTGTGATCTACAGAGAGACCAGATCCAGGTCCTCTGTGGTCCTCTGTGGTCCTCTGTGGTCCTCCTGTTCGTCTGTCTCACTGAACACGACTGAATCATGTATTTAATCTGGTTCCCTTACTTTGTTTCATTAGTTTAGTTTAGCTGAGCTTGAACTCGTCGAGAAGTAGAAGTGTGTTTGTTTGAGGTACTTGTACATACTCAGAGTATTACTACAGTGTGGATTGTACTTCATGATGATACTGCTGTTGTAGAGGATACATATGAGTCCGGTGGAGCTGAGGATGAACAGAGTGTCTCTGCAGACACACTGGTGGACGGCAGAGCGTCCGTCTCCGTCAGTCAGCCGGATGTTGCAGCAAGACACCGTCTGCGGCTCCGCCTCCGTCTGCTGCCACTGCAGCTGCAGCAGCCAATCACGGTTCAGCAGCACGCAGCCGCGGCCGGCAGCAAACGACAACAGACGCACCGACTGCAGCTCACACACTCCTGGAAATAAAGACAGGGCGGTAATATTATATCAACACATCGGCCCTCTGAACCCAAGGCACTCTGCTGGAGGATTCTTTTTAGCTCTGTCACATTTTACTTTCTTTTCCCTTCACAATAAAATACCTAAACATGTCTTTAGTGCAGAAAAACAGTTAGAATGACATAAATCATCAAAAATGAATAAACACAAGCTGAATTCTTGATAATATATATTTTTAATTGGAAAACGATGGAATCTATATAAACAACACGTGTCCAAGTGTCTGTGAGTGTTAACGATATTGGGGGAAAGAAACTGAGGCTTGATGAAATGTTTTTCCTGATGGAAGTGTTCGTCACACATGATGTGTTCAAGGGACGTCGGAAAGTTGAAAATCCGATCATCGTGTCTGTTTTTACAGCTTCCGATTGTGAGAAACTGTATTTCTGGCAATGTTTTAAAGAAAACTTGCTTTTTTCAAACCTGCCAATTGGTTTTGGGGTTCAGAGAGTTAATACCATATGAAGACAGCGTGTCTCAGTGTCTCCGTGTCTCAGGTCTTCTGTCAGTCCAGTTTTAGACCTGGTCCTGGTGCTGGACCTGGTCCTGGTACTCACCGTCGTCCTGCTCCCTGACGGTCTGCAGCAGGCGGCCTGCGGGACATTCAGACACACAGAGGACCGTGATGGAGGCCGAGCGCTCCGCTTCCACCTCCAGCAGCTTCAGGTCCCACTGAGCCCCAACGGACAGAAGTCTGAGGACACCACGACCGCCGAGGACCGCCTGCTCCTCCCAGGAGAAACTAGAGAGACACGGGTATTATGTACTGTACTACACCTCAGAGGGTGTACTTTATACTGTACTACACCTCAGAGGGACACGGTGTACTTTATACTGTACTACACCTCAGAGGGACACGGTGTACTTTATACTGTACTACACCTCAGAGGGACACGGTGTACTTTATACTGTACTACAACTCAGAGGGACACGGTGTACTTTATACTGTACTACACCTCAGAGGGACACGGTGTACTTTATACTGTACTACACCTCAGAGGGACACGGTGTACTTTATACTGTACTACACCTCAGAGGGACACGGTGTACTTTATACTGTACTACAACTCAGAGGGACACGGTGTACTTTATACTGTACTACACCTCAGAGGGACACGGTGTACTTTATACTGTACTACACCTCAGAGGGACACGGTGTACTTTATACTGTACTACAACTCAGAGGGACACGGTGTACTTTATACTGTACTACACCTCAGAGGGACACGGTGTACTTTATACTGTACTACACCTCAGAGGGACATGGTGTACTTTATACTGTACTACAACTCAGAGGGACACGGTGTACTTTATACTGTACTACACCTCAGAGGGACATGGTGTACTTTATACTGTACTACACCTCAGAGGGACATGGTGTACTTTATACTGTACTACAACTCAGAGGGACACGGTGTACTTTATACTGTACTACACCTCAGAGGGACATGCTGTACTTTATACTGTACTACACCTCAGAGGGACATGCTGTACTTTATACTGTACTACAACTCAGAGGGACACGGTGTACTTTATACTGTACTACACCTCAGAGGGACACGGTGTACTTTATACTGTACTACACCTCAGAGGGACATGGTGTACTTTATACTGTACTACACCTCAGAGGGACACGGTGTACTTTATACTGTACTACAACTCAGAGGGACACGGTGTACTTTATACTGTACTACACCTCAGAGGGACACGGTGTACTTTATACTGTACTACACCTCAGAGGGACACGGTGTACTTTATACTGTACTACACCTCAGAGGGACACAGGTGTACTTTATACTGTACTACACCTCAGAGGGACACGGTGTACTTTATACTGTACTACACCTCAGAGGGACACGGTGTACTTTATACTGTACTACAACTCAGAGGGACACGGTGTACTTTATACTGTACTACACCTCAGAGGGACACGGTGTACTTTATACTGTACTACAACTCAGAGGGACATGGTGTACTTTATACTGTACTACACCTCAGAGGGACACGGTGTACTTTATACTGTACTACAACTCAGAGGGACATGGTGTACTTTCTACTGTACTACACCTCAGAGGGTGTACTTTATACTGTACTACACCTCAGAGGGTGTACTTTATACTGTACTACACCTCAGAGGGACATGGTGTACTTTCTACTGTACTACACCTCAGAGGGACATGGTGTACTTTATACTGTACTACATCTCAGAGGGACATGGTGTACTTTATACTGTACTACACCTCAGAGGGACATGGTGTACTTTATACTGTACTACACCTCAGAGGGACATGGTGTACTTTATACTGTACTACACCTCAGAGGGACATGGTGTACTTTATACTGGACTACAACTCAGAGGGACATGCTGTACTTTATACTGTACTACACCTCAGAGGGACATGGTGTACTTTATACTGGACTACAACTCAGAGGGACATGGTGTACTTTATACTGTACTACACCTCAGAGGGACATGGTGTACTTTATACTGTACTACACCTCAGAGGGACATGGTGTACTTTATACTGTACACACCTCTGCGGTACATGGTGTACTCTTACTGTACTACATCTCAGAGGTACATAGTGTACTTTACCTACATTTACGTCAGTAAGGTTTTGAATGCAGGAGTTTTACTTGTAGTTGAGTATTTTCACTGTGCAGTATTAATACTTTTACTTCAGTAGAAGTATCTGAATACTTCTTGCACCACTGGATATGACCTCCTGCAGTAATCATGAGGAAAGTGACTCCTTTATATATATTTAATAATACTAATGTGTTGATGTTTACTCGTGCTCATATCTGTCTTTATGATGATATCTATAATATAAAGAAGTCATGTTTCCGGCTAGAAACAGACTGAACAACATGAATAAGTGAACACACTCACTCTGCGTGACATCCGTCCACTGTGGCCGGAGGAGCCTCTCTGTCCGCCGGGTCCCAGACCACCAGCCTCCCGCGGACCCCCAGACATCCGAGCAGGGAGCCTCCAGGAGCCAGCTCGGCTCTCCGGAGGTCCGGTACCCCGCAACAGTGCTGGTTCTCTGGGATCACACACACCTCTAAGGAGCTCCTCTCCTCCAACATCTCCGCACGGTTAACCGGGAGACACACTTAAACAACGACGGTCCAATTAGACGGTAAATAGCGAGAACATCGACGGTAACGGAGACAAAGTTTGGACATTTCTTCCTGTCGCGTAAAACAAAACAGCTGACTCCGAGTGGTCACGTGTTCTGTCTGCTGCTGTCAGCTGACCAGACCTGACCAATAGAGGAACGAGGAGAAAAGTCTGGTTAATCGAATGACGATCGTGGTGTCAAGAAGGAAATGATTGAAACAAGCAGCACTTATAAACATTATTTATTTCATAAAATAAATAAATAATAATAATAAAATAATATAAATATATATATATTTTTTAATCAATGTATTTATTTATTTAAACAACAAAAATCCCCTCTTCTCTGTTTCTGTGACCAGTGAATTAAAACTAATACATCTTATAATAACGAAGACGTAACCTCCATTAAGAGCACACATACTTATTTTAAAGCCTTTATTAAGTTATCTGAATATCTTTATTTCCTCAAATTAATTGAATTATTATTTATAATTGTATTATTGTACTTATTGTATTTCTTTCGTTTAAAGCAGGGGTCTCAAACTCATTTTCACTCCGGGCCACATCAGTATCATGGTCGCCCACAAAGGGCCGGTTGGAAATGTAACTACTCGTAACATATTGTTAAATAACTCTCTGCATTCACAGTTTAAAGTAGTCTTCAATGTGCTCACAATACATTTCCATGTTAAATGTACAGTAACCAGCCAAAGAGCTGCTTCTATGACTGTTTAAGTATCTCATAATTTTGACTTTCAATCTCATACTTTTGACTTTCAATCTCAGAATTTTGACTTTCTATCTAGAATTATCATAGTTATGACTTTCTATCTCATAACTTCGACTTTCTATCTCATAATTTCGACTATGGGGATATTTTTATTATCAAGTCTAACTTTAAAAAAAAAAAAAAAAAAATAAACTTTTTTTTTTTTTTGCTGGCGGATTCGCGGGCCACATAAAATGACGTAGCGGGCCGGATTCGGCCCGCGGGCCGGGAGTTTGAGACCCCTGGTTTAAAGGTTCTTACAGATATGTCAATAAAAGTAGCAGCGTATAAATACTCTGTTAAAAGTAAAAGTCCTGTGTTCAAAACTTTGCTGAAGTAATATTAAGTATTAGCATAAAACTATACGTAAAGTACTAAAATCAAAAGTACTTACTATGCAGAATAATGCAGTCTAAATCTGCGAAGTAACCAAAACTGTCAAATAGACTAGTAGTGTAGTGTGTGTAGTGAAAAGTACAATATATACCTCTGAGATGTATTGGAGTAGAAGTATAAAATAGCATAATGAGGAAATACTCACGTACGGTGCAAGTATTTTGAAAAATCGTACTTAAGAAAATGTACTTAGTTGAGTTATAATTTGATCATTCATCGATTGCTTTTCCCTGGAAAACAATACAGGAAGCGGAAGTGAGAAGGATGCGTTGATTGGCTGCGAGGGAACCAGCAGATCTCGGTGTAATTCACACACTTCCGGTATCCGTTAAACGTACTTCCTGGTTCGATAGAGATCACAACAGTAGCTCCGTGTTTGTGATGGCGCTTTGACCGGAAAGATGGAGGAGAAAGCGTTAGAGGTTTACGGTGAGTAGAAGCTCCATCAGGCCTGATGTTTACTGCGGTGTGGGGAAGTTAAATACAACATCTATTCAATGGAGTTTGGTGAGACTGGAGTGAAAAGCGCATGCGCAGTTCTTTAAACTGTGTTTGTATAGAAATGGCACAAAGTACTGGAACAGAACTCATGTCAATGGTTTCTGAGTGGAGTTTGCGTTATGTTTGAGTGAATGACACTGTTTTGGCCAAAGTAATGAATAATATCTGATTTCTTGAACTCTTTGGTTTGTAGTGAACAGCACACGTGACCAGAGTACAGAACTATAGACCTAACTCACCTGGAGCTTAATAATAATGATGTGTTATTGATTATCAATCTGAAGAAAAACATCCTGTTCTTACTCTTCTGTATCTTCTAATCATAAGATAAGTCATTGTATTTGTCTGAAACCTCCTCAGGGAGTGTGATGTAATCATAACCATCATAGAGTATTTTATTCTGGTACAATATTAATGATAGAAAATAGATAAGATGGTTCCAGCTCCGTGAGATTCGTCTTTCTGCTGCTTTTAAACTGTATGTCCTGTTAATGGTATTATTTGCGACTCATTACCTTCAGTTTTAGACTTATTGTCGGCCTGCTTTTAGTAAACACATCCCCCCCCCCCCAGACGTGATCCGGTCGATCCGGGACCCGGAGAAGCCCAACACCCTGGAGGAGCTGGACGTGGTGACGGAGAAGTGTGTGGAGGTCCAGGAGCTCGGAGAGGACGAGTACCTGATCATCATCAAGTTCTCCCCGACCGTCCCTCACTGCTCTCTGGCCACGCTGATCGGTGAGTCAGCAGGTCAATAACTATATATATATACATATGGATGTGTGTATATACAGTATATGTGTGTATATATACACCTGTAAATATCATAAACGATTGTTGACACACAGATTATTTTCTGTAATTATTCAGAATCTAATGGAAGAATGTGATTGGCTGTTTGTGGAGGGAACCAGTGATGATGACTTCCTGTTTGACGACAGAAACCCGTCATCCTGCAGCTCTGTTGAACCTCTGAACCTCAGACTAAAGAGAATCTTCTTCTTCTCCTCTCATCGTTGTCTGCAGGTCTCTGCTTACAGGTGAAGCTGCAGAGATGTTTGCCGTTCAAACACAAGGTGAGAACCACAGGAGATCATCTCTGCTCGTACAGGTTATGTAAATGTCAATAATGGTGAGCAGAACTTCATCGACTGGATAGCAACACTTCATATGTGCAATAGTGTGAACCAGTCAGTCAGGTCTTGTCGTGTTCTGGTGTTTCTTTATGGATTCTTGATGGTTGTTGGTTGTTGTTTAGGGTTCGGCTCACAACATATTGATATGTTTGCTGTTGTTTTGTCACCAGTTTACATGATGAACTCTTTTGTCCCGTTTCTCTGTTGGTCTGTTATTCCTCATTGTGAACGTTTGTATTGAATTGAACTCATTGAGTAAGTGGTACTCCTCATTAAAGTTCCTGAATGAATAACTTGCAGCGCAGCGTGCGGCTGCATCTTAACATCCGCTGTTTTTATTTCTCTTCTCAGTTGGAGATCTACATTTCAGAGGGAACTCACTCCACTGAAGAAGACAGTGAGTTCGTCTTCTGACTGAAGACTCATTAGCCTCCCACTAAGTCGTGTTCGCTCATCTCTTACAGATTAGCGTTTAAAACCAAAATATTGCAAAATATGACTTTTCACTTTGACGCCAAACCCACATGTTGATGCTAAACGTCCAGTTTCTGTTACCTGCTGATTGGTTCTCTTCTGATTCAGCTTTGTCTCTTTCAGTTGAACTGTTGAACATGTGCTGAAGTAGATAACGTGTATTAGTGACGAGACGTTCTACCCAATGAGAGCTGTGTATCAGCAAAGTGTTCATCGTGACTCCAGACTGAAGGTTTGTGTCTCCAGTCAACAAGCAGATCAACGATAAGGAGCGAGTGGCGGCCGCCATGGAGAACCCCAACCTGAGGGAGATCGTGGAGCAGTGCGTCACCGAGCCCGACGACTGACGGAGGAAGCTCCGCCCACCTGGGAGGGGCCTGCAGGTGTAGACCAGAGGACTCGCTCTGGAGAGTTTGGAGGTTTTATTGTGGAGCGTCTCTGATGAGGATCATGAACGCTGAGAGTCGGGATGGAAGCCGGACTGATGAGTGCGTTGACAGCGAAATGGTTTCACAATAACGGCTCCAAAGTGAGACGGTCGAGTGTCAACATGGAGGAAAAATGTAATATTTGTTCAGTCAATGATCTTTAGTTCGTGAATTATAACAAAGTTTATTTTTAGGTCTCTGGCCAGGAGACCACCTCTGGTTCTTTAAAGACTTGGAGTCAAACAGACCATAAAGCAGGGGATGCTTTAGGGCGGGGCTACGCGGTGATTGACGGCATCTCTATGTCACTCCTCAGTCCAGATATGGTCACTTCCTGTTCACTGTTGCAAAGAACCAAGATGGCGACGATCACAAAGCGATGGGTTCATGTCAACACCATCACTTTTTATTATTTCTGACAAAAATAAACGTGTTTTCGGACAGAAAGCTGAATTAGCTGCGATGCGTTCTGCTACGAATCACAGAATCTAAACGCTGTCGGAGTCCGTGTGTCGGGGTTAAAGGTGACTGTCTGATTCTTTCAGATGTGAGTATTTTTAATAAATAAAGAAGACGTAGTAAAAGTGAGAAGCTGCTTTGAGTCGTGTTTGATTCACTGAATAATTTGTCTTTGTATCTTTGACTGTTTAAATGTCACTTCTTTACCCATATAAACACATTATCATTATTAATATTAATAATAATATTAAACACTAAAAGAGACACATTATTTTACACCTGAAGTGAAAAAAGCATAATAAATAAAGGTTTCAATGTTTCACTGAATGCTTCTCAGCTGATGAAGATGATGAAGCTCTGTGTAGTGATGAAGCAGCTCCACCTGTAGGGGGCGCTGTGGGGCTTCATGGAAATCCACAATCGGAGACATTTAATACGGATATTCACACATCTCACCAGTGATCAATAAAGTTTGATCCAAATTTTATTGTTGATTATATTTTTGTGTTATTAATCTGAATATGCAAAGTAATTAAATAAATAAAAAAACTTCCACTGCTACCACTTCCACTGCTACCACTTCCACTGCTATCACTTCCACTGCTACCACTTCCACTGCTTCCACTTCCATTGCTATCACTTCCACTGCTATCACTTCCACTGCTACCACTTCCACTGCTTCCACTTCCACTGCTACCACTTCCACTGCTACCACTTCCACTGCTTCCACTTCCACTGCTATCACTTCCACTGCTACCACTTCCACTGCTACCACTCCACTGCTACCACTGCCACTGCTATCACTTCCACTGCTACCACTCCACTGCTACCACTGCCACTGCTACCACTTCCACTGCTTCCACTGCTACCACTTCCACTGCTTCCACTTCCACTGCTATCACTTCCACTGCTACCACTTCCACTGCTACCACTCCACTGCTACCACTGCTACCACTTCCACTGCTACCACTTCCACTGCTACCACTGCTACCACTTCCACTGCTTCCACTTCCACTGCTATCACTTCCACTGCTACCACTGCTTCCACTTCCACTGCTATCACTTCCACTGCTACCACTGCTACCACTGCTTCCACTTCCACTGCTATCACTTCCACTGCTATCACTTCCACTGCTATCACTTCCACTGCTACCACTTCCACTGCTACCACTCCACTGCTACCACTGCTTCCACTTCCACTGCTATCACTTCCACTGCTATCACTTCCACTGCTACCACTGCTTCCACTTCCACTGCTATCACTTCCACTGCTACCACTGCTTCCACTTCCACTGCTATCACTTCCACTGCTACCACTGCCACTGCTATCACTTCAACTGCTACAACTCCACTGCTACCACTGCCACTGCTACCACTTCCACTGCTACCACTTCCACTGCTTCCACTTCCACTGCTATCACTTCCACTGCTACCACTGCTACCACTTCCACTGCTACCACTTCCACTGCTTCCACTTCCACTGCTATCACTTCCACTGCTACCACTTCCACTGCTTCCACTTCCACTGCTACCACTCCACTGCTACCACTTCCACTGCTTCCACTTCCACTGCTATCACTTCCACTGCTATCACTTCCACTGCTACCACTGCTTCCACTTCCACTGCTACCACTTCCACTGCTACCACTCCACTGCTACCACTGCCACTGCTATCACTTCCACTGCTACCACTCCACTGCTACCACTGCCACTGCTACCACTTCCACTGCTTCCACTGCTACCACTTCCACTGCTTCCACTTCCACTGCTATCACTTCCACTGCTACCACTGCTACCACTTCCACTGCTACCACTTCCACTGCTACCACTTCCACTGCTACCACTGCTACCACTTCCACTGCTTCCACTTCCACTGCTACCACTTCCACTGCTACCACTCCACTGCTACCACTGCTACCACTTCCACTGCTACCACTTCCACTGCTACCACTGCTACCACTTCCACTGCTTCCACTTCCACTGCTATCACTTCCACTGCTACCACTGCTTCCACTTCCACTGCTATCACTTCCACTGCTACCACTTCCACTGCTACCACTGCTTCCACTTCCACTGCTATCACTTCCACTGCTATCACTTCCACTGCTACCACTTCCACTGCTACCACTCCACTGCTACCACTGCTTCCACTTCCACTGCTATCACTTCCACTGCTATCACTTTCACTGCTACCACTGCTTCCACTTCCACTGCTATCACTTCCACTGCTACCACTTCCACTGCTACCACTGCTTCCTCTTCCACTGCTATCACTTCCACTGCTACCACTGCCACTGCTACCACTTCCACTGCTACCACTCCACTGCTACCACTGCTATCACTTCCACTGCTACCACTTCCACTGCTACCACTGCTTCCACTTCCACTGCTATCACTTCCACTGCTACCACAGCTTCCACTTCCACTGCTATCACTTCCACTGCTATCACTTCCACTGCTACCACTTCCACTGCTATCACTTCCACTGCTACCACTTCCACTGCTACCACTCCACTGCTACCACTGCTTCCACTTCCACTGCTATCACTTCCACTGCTATCACTTCCACTGCTACCACTGCTTCCACTTCCACTGCTATCACTTCCACTGCTACCACTTCCACTGCTACCACTGCTTCCACTTCCACTGCTATCACTTCCACTGCTACCACTGCCACTGCTTCCACTGCTACCACTTCCACTGCTACCACTGCTACCACTTCCACTGCTTCCACTTCCACTGCTATCACTTCCACTGCTACCACTGCTTCCACTTCCACTGCTATCACTTCCACTGCTATCACTTCCACTGCTACCACTTCCACTGCTACCACTGCTTCCACTTCCACTGCTATCACTTCCACTGCTACCACTTCCACTGCTACCACTGCTTCCACTTCCACTGCTATCACTTCCACTGCTACCACTGCTTCCACTTCCACTGCTATCACTTCCACTGCTACCACTTCCACTGCTACCACTGCTTCCACTTCCACTGCTACCACTTCCACTGCTACCACTGCTTCCACTTCCACTGCTACCACTGCTTCCACTTCCACTGCTATCACTTCCACTGCTACCACTGCCACTGGTATCACTTCCACTGCTACCACTCCACTGCTACCACTGCCACTGCTACCACTTCCACTGCTACCACTTCCACTGCTTCCACTCCTTCATCTCCACCAAACGCCGCCTCACTGATATAGGATCCGAGAGGGAAGCGAACGTCATCTGAAATCCTCTTCATCCCCACACAGCCTGCCGGGCGTCTCCCTCTGCTCTGTTCCTGCTTCACACACTAGAGTTTAGTTTAGAGACGTGCTTTTACTTTGAAAGTCTGAACACTATCACGCATTAACACACATGATCATTTGTGTCAATCATCACAGGTTTACATATTTTACTATATTCGGGGCGACTCACAACATCTGCAGAATGCCCTGACGCTGTTTGCATGTTTCTGGTATTTTCTTTCTTGTTTTTATTGATGTTTATTTTCTGCTCACATTGTGTTGTATATTAAAGCATTATGTACAACATTTACATCTTATTTGACCTATTCCTCTTTTTCTATTGTGCTTTTATTTCTTTGTGCTTATCAAAAACGAGCGATTGAGAACGTAAACTCATGTTCACAATGTTTACTGAGGCAATAAATCAAGAGAGGAGCAGAGTTTGGGGAGTTTTCAGAGCAGAGCTGTTAGGACACACATCCAATGGGAGTGCTGGAGACAATCAGGGAAATGTTGTTCAGAATGACAGAGCAAGAAGATCAAGAAGAGCAAGAAGATCAAGAAGATCAAGAAGAGCAAGAAGAGCAAGAAGATCAAGAAGAGCAAGAAGATCAAGAAGAGCAAGAAGATCAAGAAGAGCAAGAAGATCAAGAAGATCAAGAAGAGCAAGAAGATCAAGAAGAGCAAGAAGATCAAGAAGATCAAGAAGAGCAAGAAGATCAAGAAGATCAAGAAGAGCAAGAAGAGCAAGAAGATCAAGAAGAGCAAGAAGATCAAGAAGATCAAGAAGAGCAAGAAGATCAAGAAGAGCAAGAAGATCAAGAAGAGCAAGAAGATCAAGAAGATCAAGAAGATCAAGAAGAGCAAGAAGAGCAAGAAGAGCAAGAAGATCAAGAAGATCAAGAAGATCAAGAAGAGCAAGAAGATCAAGAAGATCAAGAAGAGCAAGAAGATCAAGAAGAGCAAGAAGATCAAGAAGATCAAGAAGATCAAGAAGAGCAAGAAGATCAAGAAGAGCAAGAAGAGCAAGAAGAGCAAGAAGATCAAGAAGATCAAGAAGATCAAGAAGATCAAGAAGAGCAAGAAGAGCAAGAAGATCAAGAAGATCAAGAAGAGCAAGAAGATCAAGAAGATCAAGAAGATCAGTTCATCAGGAGGAGCCAGCAGACACATCGCTCTCTCTCCCGCACACCACGACAGAAGGTGTAATTAAGCTGGAGAAACTTTTGATTGCTGTTTCGAGAAGAAGACGAATCATCGTCTGTGACGTCAACACAAGTCTGTGAGAAAGTGTCTGAACACGTGCCTCGTGTTCAGACACTTTAACTTCACAACTTTAACCCGAACTTTTAAGTCGATATCACACTTTGGGTGAGAAAATGATTCTGACTTTCATCTCCCTCGAGCTGAATAGGCGACTCCTCCGCCCTCCATCAGGTGGAGGAGCTGCAGATGACAGGCGGAGGAAAGTGAAAGCAGAGAGCGGAGCCGTCTCGGCCCGCCAGGAGACGCTTCAATCTCACAGAGCCGTGAAGAAGAATGTCCCGAACGTTTCAGGAAAAGGAAGAAATGAATAAAATGTCTGGACTCTGCCTCACTGTGTGAGGAAGCAACTGATGTTTAATCTGTTCATTAAAAAACAAGATGGCGACGGACAAATCGCCAAACTCGAGGCTTCAAAACGTCCACAAACCAACGAGTGACGTCACGACGACTACGTCCACTTCTTACTCACAGTCTACCAGTGGCGGCTGGTGGAACATGTTCTAGGTGGGGCCATCTTATCAATTTCAGCAAACATCCCAGTATGATTTAATGCAAAAAAAATGTAAGTATCAAACACTCATTATTACTTGGCAGTTAAATATTTAACATGTATTCCAACACGAAAACAATCAGTAAATAACACTTATATAATATAATATAACATGTTTATTTATTGAGATGCCCCTATGGACCTTGTTATAGGAGGTAAAGATCAGGAGAAGTAAACATGAAGTGTAATTATGAAGACTGATGTTAAATTAAGCTATGATGAGTTTTCACTGTTAATTTAACATCTCTATTACATGTTGATGCCTCCATGACCAAGTTAAGCAGATGAGACTGAGGCTATGTAGAAGAAAAGATGTTCACTTTGCCGAATATGTAGCTTGACAGAGTTCTCCATGTGTGTCCTGGTGTTCTCATGTTTCCTTACCTCCTCACTCCCGTAACTGTCCGTGCTGGATCCGTCCCCGTTGTTTTAAAAAGCTAAATAAATGATTAGCATGACGTCATCCAGCTAGCCAAACCTGTCTGGTGTACAGCTAGTGAAGCTTCGCATGTAGTCTGCTGTCTGATTGTGAGGTCAGGCTGATCTGATATCAGCTCTTTGGCTGCAGAATCTCCGCCAAAGTTCTCCTCTCAAACGGGTCTTGGAGGAGGAGTGCTCGCCTGTGGAGACTTCTCCTGACGAGAACGCGCAGCGAGGGGGGCCTGATCGTTCTAGCCCCAAG
>JAFEUB010000998.1:302500-307500 GCA_024529925.1 Ophthalmolycus amberensis | reverse complement strand
CACACAGGTCGAGTGTAACGTTCAACTGATGAACAGTGTTCAGGTCTCTCATTAAATGACACACCAGTCCCCTCCGTCGGGCACGCGCTTCCTCGGGCACCAGCAGAATTTAAAGTGAGCTGCGCGCGCACGGGGCTCAGCAGTGAAGCAGCAAGAGGCGGTTAGTGAAAGCAGCTCCGGTGAGTTCAGAGAGAACACGCGCACACCGCGGGGTTAACATGAGCTCCGCGCACCTGATCGCGCGGGAAGCGTCTCTTCTCCGGGAGCGCAAGAGGTGACGCGCCCTGCGGGACTTGGTTTGGGTTTGTTACCGGAGAGCATGGCGGATCTGTGGATCTACAACGCCACGTCCTCGTGGAACCGGTCCGTCGCGGGACAGGACCGCTTCAGCAGCCTGGACGACATCGACGTGCCGGCGGACGGATCCCCGGCCCTGCGTATCCTCATCTCCATCGTGTACTCGGTGGTGTGCGCTGCCGGGCTGGTCGGGAACCTGCTGGTGTTCTTCCTCATGAAGGTGCACCGCGGCCGGAAGAAACGCTCCAGCATCAACCTGTTCGTCCTCAACCTGGCCGTCACGGACTTCCAGTTCGTGCTGACGCTGCCGTTCTGGGCGGTGGACATGGCCCTGGACTTCAGCTGGCCGTTTGGAAACGCTATGTGCAAGATCATCCTCTCCGTGACGGTGATGAACATGTACGCCAGCGTGTTCTTCCTCACCGCCATGAGCGTCACCCGGTACTGGGCGGTGGCCTCGGCGCTGAAGGACCGGACCCGGCGGCGGGTGTGCCCGGTGCGCTGGGTCATCGCCGTTTTCTCCACGGTGAAGAGCGTGGCCGGGGAGCGGCTGTGCCTGCTGGGCTTCCCGGACGGCCAGTCGTGGCTCGCGCTGTACTACCTCCAGAAGATCCTGGTGGCCTTCGTGTTCCCCATGCTGATCGTCAGCGTGTGCTACCTGCTGCTGCTGCGCTTCGTCCGCCTGCGCAGCATGAACAACAACCAGGTGAAGCGGAGGTCCTGCGTGACGCGCTCGGTCACCATCGTCGTCCTCTCCTTCTTCATCTGCTGGATGCCCAACCACGCCATCACCTTCTGGGGCGTGCTGGTGAAGTTCAACGTGGTCAACTGGGACCGGATGTACTACATGGTGCACACGTACGTGCACCCGGTGACCGTGTGCCTGGCGCACACCAACAGCTTCCTGAACCCGGTGCTGTACTGCCTCATGCGCCGCGAGTTCCGCAAGAAGATGAAGGATCTGTTCTGGACGATGTCGTCGCCCGGCGGGACGAAGAGCTGCCACCTGCGGCCGTTCTCCGGGACGGTGCGAGCGGAGCCGGACGACGCGCAGATCGTCATCCCGCTGAACACCTTGGAGACGGAGAACTGCAGACTCTCCGTTCTGACGGACCAGTGCCACACGGACGCGCTGCAGAAGTGAAGCAGACTCTGAAAGAAAACGCCTCTGATTGAAAACCAATGTTTGAAATGATCCACTCAGAGCAACACTGGCGCGTCTCTTTACGCACATTAAAGTTGCTCTTCATGCCACAAGTGTTGCTGGAGCTTTGTACCTTCTTTAACCTTTAAACCAAACACTACAGGATCCATCTGGGCTCGGAACGTGTTATGCAACTTTGCAGACTTAAGCTGCAACTGTCAACCAATCAGAGTCCAGAACTACAAATATTGATATTTCACCCTCTGCAAAAAAAAGACGTTTCACTGAGTTTCACCAATCTGAAAGCATCATAAAGTAAATGTTTTTGTTATTATAACTAGAAAGTGACAATTATGTTGATTGTCTTGATTCATCGTTTGGTACCAGATGTGATAGAAATAGTGATTTGTGTTTGTTTTCTTTTCCTAAAACCTGAAATGAAGCTTTCAAGAAGAAATAAAAGCTTTTAAGAAGCTGAAAAATGACTTTATTTAGTTTCAAAAAGAATAATTTCAGCTTTATGTTATGATCCTATTTTGTTTATCAATACAAATGTTTTTATTTATTTCTTGTTGAATCTCTTTGAGATTTGAAATCTATTTTCTGACGTCTCCTCATACGACGGTTCGATATTTGACCAAAAGTTAATCCTCATTTTTCGTGCTTTTTCCTACAAAATTCCAGCAACACGAGTCAAAATAACACTCGTTACATGAAAAGTATTTTCAAAATAAACCTCCGTCTTCACAGGAAAAGGTGTCGTTTGAACTACGTTATGTTTCTTCGGAAAAGTTACGAATGCTGGATGAAAACATTAAATAGGCCAGAGAGACAACGCACAATGTTCCATACGTTTATAGAGAGAGAGAGAAGATGAGAAGATGAGAACACGAGAGAGAGAGAGAGAGACAGAGAGAGACAGAGAGAGAGACAGAGAGAGAGAGAGAGACAGCGAGAGAGAGAGAGAGAGAGAGAGAGAGAGAGAGACAGCGAGAGAGAGACAGAGAGAGAGAGACAGAGAGAGAGAGAGAGAGAGAGAGAGAGAGAGAGAGACAGCGAGAGAGAGACAGAGAGAGAGAGAGAGAGAGACAGAGAGAGACAGAGAGAGAGAGACAGAGAGAGAGAGAGAGAGAGAGAGAGAGAGAGAGAGACAGCGAGAGAGAGACAGAGAGAGAGAGAGAGAGACAGAGAGAGACAGAGAGAGAGAGACAGAGAGAGAGAGAGACAGAGAGAGAGAGAGACAGAGAGAGAGAGCGAGAGAGAGGGAGAGAGAGAGAGACAGAGAGAGAGAGAGACAGAGAGAGAGAGCGAGAGAGACAGAGAGAGAGAGAGAGACAGAGAGAGCGAGAGAGACAGAGAGAGAGAGGGAGAGAGAGAGAGAGAGAGAGAGAGAGAGAGAGAGAGAGAGAGAGAGAGAGAGACAGAGAGAGAGAGAGACAGAGAGAGAGAGAGAGAGAGAGACAGAGAGAGAGAGAGAGACAGAGAGAGAGAGCGACAGAGAGAGAGAGCGAGAGAGAGAGACAGAGAGAGAGAGAGAGAGAGAGAGAGAGAGAGACAGAGAGAGAGAGAGAGAGAGACAGAGAGAGAGAGAGACAGAGAGAGAGAGACAGAGAGAGAGAGAGACAGAGAGAGAGCGACAGAGAGAGAGAGACAGAGAGAGAGAGAGAGGGAGAGAGACAGAGAGAGAGAGAGAGACAGAGAGAGAGAGAGAGACAGAGATAGACAGACAGAGAGACAGAGAGAGAGCGACAGAGAGAGAGAGACAGAGAGAGAGAGAGACAGAGAGAGAGAGAGAGGGAGAGAGACAGAGAGAGAGAGAGAGACAGAGAGAGAGAGAGAGACAGAGATAGACAGACAGAGAGAGAGAGAGAGAGAGACAGAGAGAGAGAGAGGAGAGAGGGAGAGAGTGTTATGGAATATTCCTATGAATATTCGGGAGAAGAGTGTTAAAGTGTTATCAAATCAATGTCAAATGAAACAGAGTCTGGATGAATGATCAAGTTGTAATAGTCAATTTATTTCCGCTTGCAAGCGAAGAGAGCACAGTCCCACAGACACTTCTCTGTCATCTGTGTGAGGTGCTCTGAAAACATAGTCAGATGCATGGACATTTATAACTGAGCCAGCCAGCATGCTGTTATCTCGATCGTAAACAAGAATAAACAAACAGACAGAAGAAGAAAACAAGTCAAAGCAGATGCTTTCCTTTGAAGCATAGTGTCCTGTTTTACTCTCTTACAGATCCCTTTGTTATCAGTTTGCGACACCATAAACCTTGTTTACCTTCAGCCAGTGGTTCCTTTGAAGTCACTGACCTGGGTTAAGAGTTTCCTTTTAGTTAACGTGACTTGCTGTAATTTTCTGAATCCTTCAATCTCATTCGTATACATATGTGGGTGTGAGTGGTGTTTGTCTAGTTTCTAATGTGTGTATTAAATGTACAAGTTTGTCATCTGAAGAATCTAAAGTTAACTCACCCTCTGTGTTGTTTTTATGTGAGCGTCGTTGGTCCATCTCTGGTCTCATTCCGCAATCTGCTGGACCCCCCCCGATGGCCGATTGTCAAGCCCTCCCACCACTCCTTGTTCATGGAGCGTGAGCATCTGTTCCTCAATGTTCAAGCTGCCACATTTATGGCACACAAAGTCTTCAGTTGGTGTGTGTCAAAGTCTCAAAGTCTCTTTCAGCTTCCTCTCATGCCCTGATACATTATCAGCTGGGCATGCTTGCATCTGTGCTGACGAAACTTCTCTGTTCTCCGTTGTTGAACTGATCCTCATGTTCAGCATGCTGCATGTCACACAACTCTCTTGTGTGATGTTCTCCAGGCTTATGGATGGCGGAAAGCCTTCTTACAAAGTTCAGTCAGGGCTGTCACCGCATGTTGATACGCTACGGCCAGTTTTCATCATTGTCGTATGCAACTCACTGCAGGTTTGAATGCCGCAGATATTTTCTGTAGTTGTGAGCATTGACATGGTACCTGTAGATTTTGACGAGTCTCGTTCGTCTTCTTCATCCTCGACGTGTTGAGTGGTGGGTGTCGTTCAAGTTGTTTGTGGCTGGGGAGCATACAGCAGGAAGCGGAATCCCCAGATCCGGACCAAGGACTGAAACTGAACAAAACAAACAAAACAACACAGCTGCCGATAGTTCAGCAGTAAATGTTAGACAACGTTGTCTCATGTAGAGATACAATTCTTAGATCTCTGTGTTTCTGTGTGTGCGTGCCTCTGTGGGTGTGCGTGCGTGTGTGTGTCTCCTCTTTCAGCTGCTGCGAGCGAGCATGGTGTCTGTGTGTGTGTGTGTGTGTGTGTGTGTGTGTGTCTCACCCCTGCATTCCTCTCTCTCTGCTCATATGCCTCTCTGTCTATTTTAAACAGTTTCACCTATTTTCGTTTCCTCTTGGACATCAATTCATTTGTATCTGCTTTACCTCTTTCTCTGCTCCAAGCACGTTTTGAGTTGATCAAATTTTAATCGTAGGCTAAAACTGCCTCTTTTAGGGAATCCCAATTTTGTTCATTCTTCCAATTATTTGGCAGTCACATTTATTTAT
>JAFEUB010000998.1:285000-295000 GCA_024529925.1 Ophthalmolycus amberensis | reverse complement strand
AAGTCACCGTCACTCAGTGAACATGAAGTAAGCTGTTCAAACAGTGAAGAAGTAAAACAGAATGCAGTTAAATAAGCTGGTGACAAAACGACTACAAAGAGACACAAAACGACTACAAAGAGACACAAAACAACTACAAAGAGACACAAAACAACTACAAAGAGACACAAAACAACTACAAAGAGACACAAAACGACTACAAAGAGACACAAAACAACTACAAAGAGACACAAAACAACTACAAAGAGACACAAAACAACTACAAAGAGACACAAAACGACTACAAAGAGACACAAAACAACTACAAAGAGACACAAAACGACTACAAAGAGACACAAAACAACTACAAAGAGACACAAAACAACTACAAAGAGACACAAAACAACTACAAAGAGACACAAAACGACTACAAAGAGACACAAAACGACTACAAAGAGACACAAAACAACTACAAAGAGACACAAAACAACTACAAAGAGACACAAAACAACTACAAAGAGACACAAAACGACTACAAAGAGACACAAAACAACTACAAAGAGACACAAAACAACTACAACTACAAGGAGACACAAAACAACTACAAAGAGACACAAAACAACCACAATTAGACACAAAACAACTATAAAGAGACACAAAACGACTACAAAGAGACACAAAACGACTACAAAGAGACACAAAACAACTAGAAAAGAGACACAAAACAACTACAACTACAAATAGACACAAAACAACTACAAAGAGACACAAAACAACCACAATTAGACACAAAACAACTACAAAGAGACACAAAACGACTACAAAGAGACACAAAACAACTACAAAGAGACAGAAAACGACTACAAAGAGACACAAAACAACTACAAAGAGACACAAAACAACTACAAAGAGACACAAAACAACCACAATTAGACACAAAACAACTACAAAGAGACACAAAACGACTACAAAGAGACACAAAACAACTACAAAGAGACACAAAACGACTACAAAGAGACACAAAACAACCACAATTAGACACAAAACAACTACAAAGAGACAAAACAACTACAAAGAGACACAAAACAACTACAAAGAGACACAAAACAACTTTCTGTCAACCACCAGCTGTTTCTTTACCGTCACAAGAGGACCGGCTTTTGACTGACAGCCAAAGATTTCAACACATTTTGTTTGCAGTGTCGACTTTTCTCTCAGGCAGCGAGAATTTCACCGTGTTGACGGCACCAGTTATCAGAGAACTTCTAAAGCGGTGGTCGAATCATCAGATCAAACATCTGTGAAAGAAATAGGACCGTGCACACTCAGACAGGGGAGACGGACTCAGGTGTACCTGTGGTGTGACTCAGCAGGTGTCTCTGGACCTCGGACGGGGTCGGGTTTGACCCGAGGCATCGCATCACCGTGATCAGCTCCCTGGCTTCAATCTTCCCCTTCTGCTGGCGGTCGTACAGAGAGAAGCACTCCTTGAACTCTGCAACACACACACACACACACACAAATACACACACAGAAGCATTAAGTGTTTTTCAACCTGGACCATATTGTCCCAGGTACACTGCTATGTACACTACTATGTACAATACTATGTACACTACTATGTTCACTACTATGTTCACTACTGTGTACACTACTGTGTACACTACTATGTACACTAATATGTACACTACTATGTTCACTTCTATGTTCACTACTATGTTCACTACACTATGTACACTACTATGTTCACCACACTATGTACACTACTGTGTACACTACTATGTTCACTACTATGTTCAATACTATGTACACTACTGTGTACACTACTATGTTCACTACTATGTACACTACTGTGTACACTACTATGTTCACTACACTATGTTCACTACTGTGTACACTACTGTGTACACTACTATGTTCACTACTATGTACACTACTGTGTACACTACTATGTTCACTACACTATGTTCACTACTGTGTACACTACTGTGTACACTACTATGTTCACTACTATGTTCAATACTATGTTCAATACTATGTACACTACTATGTTCACTCCTATGTACACTACTGTGTACACTACTGTGTTCAATACGATGTACACTACTATGTTCACTACTATGTTCACTACTATGTTCACTACTATGTTCAATACTATGTTCAATACGATGTACACTACTATGTTCACTACTATGTTCACTACTATGTTCACTACACTATGTTCACTACTGTGTACTCTACTGTGTACACTACTATGTTCACTACTATGTTCACTACACTATGTTCACTACTATGTACACTACTGTGTACACTACTATGTTCACTACTATGTTCAATACTATGTTCAATACTATGTACACTACTATGTTCACTCCTATGTACACTACTGTGTACACTACTGTGTTCACTACTATGTACACTACTGTGTTCACTACTATGTACACTACTGTGTACACTACTGTGTTCACTACTATGTACACTACTGTGTACACTACTATGTTCACTACTATGTTCACTACTATGTTCAATACTATGTTCAATACGATGTACACTACTATGTTCACTACTATGTTCACTACTATGTTCACTACTATGTTCACTACACTATGTTCACTACTATGTACACTACTGTGTACACTACTATGTTCACTACTATGTTCAATACTATGTTCAATACTATGTACACTACTATGTTCACTCCTATGTACACTACTGTGTACACTACTGTGTTCACTACTATGTACACTACTGTGTACACTACTATGTTCACTACTATGTTCACTACTATGTTCAATACGATGTTCAATACGATGTACACTACTATGTTCACTACTATGTTCAATACTATGTTCAATACGATGTACACTACTATGTTCACTATGTTCACTACTATGTCCACTACTATGTCCACTACTATGTCCACTACTATGTCCACTACTATGTTCACTACTATGTTCACTACTATGTACACTACTGTGTACACTACTATGTTCAATACTATGTTCAATACTATGTACACTACTATGTTCACTCCTATGTACACTACTGTGTACACTACTGTGTTCACTACTATGTACACTACTGTGTACACTACTATGTTCACTACTATGTTCACTACTATGTTCAATACTATGTTCAATACGATGTACACTACTATGTTCACTATGTTCACTACTATGTCCACTACTATGTCCACTACTATGTCCACTACTATGTACACTACTATGTTCACTACTATGTTCACTACTATGTACACTACTGTGTACACTACTATGTTCAATACTATGTTCAATACTATGTACACTACTATGTTCACTCCTATGTACACTACTGTGTACACTACTGTGTTCACTACTATGTACACTACTGTGTACACTACTATGTTCACTACTATGTTCACTACTATGTTCAATACTATGTTCAATACGATGTACACTACTATGTTCACTACTATGTTCAATACTATGTTCAATACGATGTACACTACTATGTTCACTATGTTCACTACTATGTTCACTACTATGTACACTACTATGTTCACTACTATGTACACTACTATGTTCACTACTATGTTCACTACTATGTTCACTACTATGTTCAATACTATGTCCACTACTATGTCCACTACTATGTACACTACTATGTTCACTACTATGTACACTACTATGTTCACTACTATGTACACTACTGTGTACACTACTATGTTCACTACTATGTTCAATACTATGTACACTACTATGTTCACTACTATGTTCAATACTATGTCCACTACTATGTCCACTACTATGTACACTACTATGTTCACTACTATGTACACTACTATGTTCACTACTATGTACACTACTGTGTACACTACTATGTTCACTACTATGTACACTACTGTGTACACTACTGTGTTCACTACTATGTACACTACTGTGTACACTACTATGTTCACTACTATGTTCACTACTATGTTCAATACTATGTCCACTACTATGTCCACTACTATGTACACTACTATGTTCACTACTATGTACACTACTATGTTCACTACTATGTACACTACTGTGTACACTACTATGTTCACTACTATGTTCAATACTATGTACACTACTATGTTCACTACTATGTTCACTACTATGTACACTACTGTGTACACTACTATGTTCACTACTATGTTCAATACTATGTCCAATACTATGTACACTACTATGTTCACTACTATGTACACTACTATGTTCACTACTGTGTACACTACTGTGTACACTACTATGTTCACTACTATGTTCAATACTATGTACACTACTATGTTCACTACTATGTTCACTACTATGTACACTACTGTGTACACTACTATGTTCACTACTATGTTCAATACTATGTTCAATACGATGTACACTACTATGTTCACTACTATGTTCACTACAGCAAAACAGCTGCAAAGAGACAAAGAGACCACAAAGAGACACAACCCAACTACAAAGAGATGAAAAACAACAACAACAAAGAAATGTGCAATGACGCAAAATTATTACAATTAAATGCTAAACAACTACAAAGAGATGCAAAAAGAAAATAATTAGACACAAAACAAGTACAGAGACACAAAGCAACATTAAAAAGAACCTGATCAACAGTGTGTCTTGCTGCTACGTAGACGAGGTGATGAAGCCTTTTGTCCGTGTTGAAGAGACCATCGCTTCACCATCAATCCATATTGCAGCCGTTAATACGACCACACTGACATATTTACCAGTGAATTCAGCATTAATATCCAGACATGGAGCTGGAATAACTCCCATGCTTCCCAGCAGAATGAACGTGCCCTCATTAGTGTGCAGATACAGAACCTTTGTGTTTCATCACATCGGTGGCCAACAGATCGCTGCGTGAATCTGCTCAGCAGGAACAAGAGCTGCTTTGTTCTGAGACCCGGACTGAGACCTGCTGCTGTCTGATGAAACAGCAGCAGCGCTGCCCCGTCTGTCTCATAAGAACTGCTCAAGTTCTTCATCTGCTGCCAAATGATTTAAGAAAAACGATTGCACTCAAAGCATCCATCATCTGCAGAGTGGCTGTTATGATTCCACTAACTGGAAGCATCTAATCCTTCAAGCTGCAACATGAAATGTAAGAGAGTCTTACCGTTAATCTGATCCTGAGTCAGGAACTCGGCCTGAGACGAGAGCAGCAGAAAAACATCATGAGTGAACTTTGAAAGAGCAGAAAGTTACGGTGAAATCTTCAAAGATGCATTCAGTTAAATGGATTATCTCACCATTGTGTGTGTGTGTGTGTGTGTGTGTGCGTGTCTGTGACTCAGCTCAGGAAACTGATCCAGGTCGCTGTAAGATGAGGAAGGTAATGGAGGTGGATGGAGGATCCTGGCGGAGGACTCCATGAAGAGGGACGTCCTTGAGGGGCAGGACAGGACGGGTACAGGACCCCCCCCCCCCCCCCCTGTTGTGTGTCATGATCACTGGTGGTACAACTGGTTTTTGTTTTTCACTTCATCATTTATTTTGCATTAAATGTGACCTCCATCTTGTTTTCTACTGCACATGTGACAAAATAACAGAACGATAATCAGCAGCCTTGATGATCATCGGTTAATTGTTACGGTTTGTAACGTCTCACGAGAAGTTCTTTACATGTCTGAAGCTCACTAAGTAGTTTAGTTTTCTCATCTTCTCTAAATCACAAGTTATCTTTCCTGTCCTTGTCTTATGGTTCTGCTGTATTGTGTGTTCTAGAAAGCAGAATGTTCTGCTCTGCGTTGTGTGGACGGAGTAGTGATGCAGCTGAGAAGCTGCGTGTCCTTCCTCACTCCTGCAGTCGGCTCTACTTTCTGCTTTCTGCTGAAATAATTGATATCTTCTGGGTCCAGGCTACAGGGCTAATGACACCAATGACTCTCTCCAGGAAAGGTCGGGGCCCTGTATGCAGCTAGCCGTTTCAATTCCTGTCTTGCAAGTTCATAGAAAAGGAAAGGTGAGGCTGCGAAGAAACAATAGTAAACATGCAAACTTATCAAACTTAGCATACATTCCTCGTCAGCCTGTCCAAATAAATTGGGCAAAGAAAGCTTTAACCACATTAAACTTAGCTTTATTAAATGTCAGGTCTCTGTCAGGAAAAACATTTTTAATCAATGATTTTATTATGAGGCACAAACTGGACATTTAGTTTTTAACTGAAACTTGGTTAAATCAAGATAACAGTGCAGCTGTTCTTATTGAATCAACACCTCACAACTTCAGTTTCATGAGTGAAACAAGAGCGCATAAGAAAGGAGGTGGAGTTGCTGTTTTATTTAATGATTCTCTTCAATGCAAGCAGATGCCCTTTGGTCATTTTAGTTCTTTTGAATATGTGGCTCTGAATTCCACTCAAGCTTTATTCCTAAACATTTACAGACCGCCTAAATACTGTGCGACCTTCTTTGATGAGGTTACTGAACTGCTGTCTGTAATCTGTATTGATTTTGACTGTGTTGTTATTGTTGGTGATTTTAATATCCATGTTGATAATCCCCAGGACAGAGAGTCTATAGAACTATGTGGTGTCCTTGATAACTATGATCTGACTCAGCATGTGACAGGATCCACCCACAACAGGGGGCACACTCTGGACCTAATCATCACCAAAGGTGTACACATTTCCAAGGTTGCTGTGACTGATGTTGCACTCTCTGATCATTTCTGTGTTTTCTTTGAGAGTGCAATCTCCTTGCACACAAATGTCCAAACCAAGGTTGTGACAAAGCGTTACATCTCTGAAAACACCAGTGAACTATTTATTCAGAAGTTCTCCTCCACACCAGCCCTCTCTTGCCTCTCAGTCAATGAGCTTGTAGATGGCTTCAATTTTAAAGTTAAAAATATTATTGATGCCATTGCACCCACTAAAGTGAAGGTTGTCTCGGGTAAGCAAAGATCTCCTTGGAGAAATGCTACGCTGGTCAAAATAGAGAAACGAGAGTGTCGGAAAGCTGAGCGCAGGTGGCGAAAAACTAATCTCCAGGTTCACTGTGACATCTATAAAGAGAGACTTCGCAATTATAATTTGGAACTTAGAAATGCAAGGCAGTCATTCTTCTCTGACATCATAACCAAAAACAAGAACAATACACGCGCCTTATTTGCTACTGTCGACAGGCTAACAAACCCTCCAGTGTCGGTAGCTGCTGAACTCCAATCCACCTGGGCATGCAATCAATTTGCCTCCTTTTTTACTGACAAAATTCAGAAAATTAGACAAGCAGTCAGTGCCTCCACATCAACCACAGGATATGTGTTGTCCCGATCTCTGAATAACATCCATTCAAATATCATGACACAATTTCATTCAATCGACCGTAGAAGCCTAGAAGACATTATACAACATCTGAAGTCATCCTCCTGCTGCTTGGATATTCTACCAACACACTTTTTCAAAAATATTTCAAACTGCATGACCACTGATCTTTTACAAATTGTAAACACACCCCTTCTCTCAGGTGTCTTCCCACAAGCCCTAAAAACTGTAGTTATTAAACCGCTCCTAAAGAAAGCTAGTTTAGACTCCGCAACGATGGAAAAATTATAGGCCAATATCAAACCTCCCATTTTTAAGTAAAATAATTGAAAAAGCGGTTTTCCAACAGCTGACCGACTTCTTGGCCGTAAATAACTGCTTTGATGTTTTCCAGTCAGGCTTTCGACAGCACCACAGCACTGAAACTGCTCTTGTTAAGGTTTTCAACGACATCCACTTAAACATAGACAACGGCAGAAGTTCAGTCTTAGTGTTACTAGATCTCAGTGCTGCATTCGACACGGTCGACCATGCCATACTCCTAGAAAGACTAAAAATCTGGGTGGGACTCTCTGGCACAGCACCTAACTGGTTTGAATCCTACTTGAAGGGCCGAGAATACTTTGTGTCTGTAGCTGATTACACATCAGAGCTGACTAAAATGACATGTGGTGTTCCCCAAGGTTCAATACTGGGGCCTCCTCTGTTCAACATCTACATGCTTCCACTAGCTCAGATTATGGAAAACAACAAAGTGTGTTATCATAATTATGCAGACGACACACAAATCTACATAACTATGTCACCAGGGGACTATAATCCCATACAAGGGCTGGGTAACTGCATTGAACAAATCAACAACTGGATGTGCCAGAATTTTCTTCAATTAAACAAAGATAAAACAGAAGTAATTGTTTTTGGTACCAAGGACGAACAATTGAAAATCACCGCTCAGCTTCAGTCACTGATGTTAAAACCCACAAACCAAGCCAGAAATCTAGGTGTAGTTATGGATTCAGACCTCAACCTGAACAGCCATATCAAGACAATTACAAAATCAGCCTACTATCACCTGAAGAATATATCAAGGATTAGAGGACTTATGTCTCAACAGGATTTGGAAAAACTTGTCCACTGCATTTATCTTCAGCAGACTGGACTACTGTAACGGTGTGTTTACAGGTCTCTGTAAAAAGTCCGTCAGAAAGCTGCAGCTGATTCAGAACGCTGCAGCTCGAGTCCTCACTAAGACCAGGAGGGTGGATCACATCACTCCAGTTCTGAGGTCTTTGCACTGGCTTCCTGTCCAACAAAGAATTGACTTTAAAATCCTGCTGTTGGTTTACAAAGCACTGAATGGTTTTGGGCCAAAATACATCTCTGATCTGCTGCTACCTTATGAACCATCCCGACCCCTCAGGTCGTCTGGGACCGGTCTACTTTCTGTTCCCAGAGTCAGAACTAAACATGGAGAAGCAGCGTTCAGTTTTTGTGCTCCACATATCTGGAACAAAGTCCCAGAAAGCTGCAGGTCTGCTGAGACCCTCAGCTCATTTAAATCAAGATTGAAGACCTTTCTGTTTGCTGCTGCCTTTAATTGAACCACATTCAATTAATATATTAATCAATTTCCTGCATTTCTGCATTTTACTACTGCATTTTATTTCTTACACTGTTTTTTAATTGTTTTTGAAATCTCCTTTTCTTTTGCCTTATGTTTTGATGCTTTTAATGGTTTTATGTGAAGCACTTTGAATTACCTTGTTGTTGAAATGTGCTATACAAATAAACTTGCCTTGCCTTGCCTTACTGCTGTGGGTTTAGAAACCTCAGAGCTGGATTTGTTCTGACGTTGAACGGAGAACAATCATAACACAAACGGCTCCGCTGGATAAACTCCGAAGCTCAGCCGTGAACAGTCCACTCTCCTGAAGGCCCTGTTCACCCTGTCACCATGTCACCATGTCACATGTCCCCAGGACAGCAGCACTGCTTCATGACGTAATGAGCTCTGTGAGGCGGCAGCGTGTGGAAGTCCTGCTCCTCACCAGCAGACCGTCTGTGCCCCCAGTGAAACAGACACTTCTGTACTTTCTTTTGTTTCAATGATGCAAACTGTGTGAAGCTGAACATTAACCGCAGAAAATGATGTTTCGAAGCTTCGAGTTTGGCGATCTTGGCCGTCGCCATCTTGTTTTTTGTGACAGTAAAAGTACTAATACAGCAATGTAGAAATACTCAAAATGTTACTTCAGTAAAAGTACCGGTACGAGTATTAGCGTCACGATATACTTCAAATACAAAATATATACTTGTGATGCAGAATAACATAATTATATTTTTGTATTTTAATTATTGGTGGATTAATGTGTTCATCACTTCATATATTGCTGCTAGTTTAATCTGTAATAATACATTATCATTTATTAGCTAATTATCTTTAGTTTTAATAATCTGTAAAGTAAAAGCTGTAAAACAAATATAGTGATGTAACAAAGCATGAAATACCTCAACATATTATTATCATAAGTACAATATTTAAGTTACATTTGATTCATTTGAGCAGAAGTGACACCTTCATGTCGTTATATTCATTACAGTCGTTTCAGCGACTCACAGTTCAGATTCTATCACTTTCACACACGTCGGCTCAGCAGGGAGGTCAAGGGTCAAGTGTCGAGCGGAGCCGGGGATCGAACCGCCGATCCTCTGACTGGAGGACGGCCCTGCTCGCCACTTAGCC
>JAFEUB010000998.1:257500-275000 GCA_024529925.1 Ophthalmolycus amberensis | reverse complement strand
ACTTTGAGCAGCAGCAGTGTGTTGCTGTTGCTGATGTTAAACACTATCTGAAGATATTCTGCAGCTCCAGGACGGTTCAGAGGGAACCCGTCTGTTGGGAGGACGAGCTGCGAATAAAAAACATAGATTCAAAGTTTTAACATTTATAATTTACATTTCTCTCAGTTTAAATCAAGTCACTTCTCTCAGGAACACGGTTACTATCAGGCGCCCTGCAGGGCTCCACCAGACATATATTCTAACTTAATTAACTTTAACTGAACACAAACAAAACAAAATATACAAAAATAGAAGATTTAATTGTCTCTCTTTTAAAAGATGTCTGACTGAGGTATCCTGTTACCATGACAACAGGCCGGCCCACATCCAGGGTCCAGCTGTGGACGGTGAAGCCGAGCCAGAGGTCCAGCTGGAAGCGAGGCTTCGACAGAACCGCCTCCTCAGAACGGGCCGTCCGGCTGCAGAACACAGGACACGACGCAGAAGACGGGTTAACAAGCATGAAAGAATAGAATCCAGCCAATCAGAACGCCTTAAGCAGAGCCTCAGTATCTGTGATGCATGATGGGATTCATCTGAGATCAGCGGTTGAGGAAAGTTTAGCGAAATAGAAACATTTACCAAACCGGGACACTAAAAACATGAAACAAATAATCAATATCGTACAAAATGAGTCACTTCAGAGCATTAGCAGCTCACGTTCATGTTCCCCAGAGGATGAATAAATACGCTGCTGTCACAGGAAACAACTAAACTACTTAGTTAGGTTTAGACAATAAAACTACTTAGTTAGGTTTAGACAATAAAACTACTTAGTTAGGTTTAGACAATAAAACGACTTAGTTAGGTTTAGACAACTAAACTACTTAGTTAGGTTTAGACAATAAAATGACTTAGTTAGGTTTACACAACTAAACTACTTAGTTAGGTTTAGACAATAAAACTACTTAGTTAGGTTTAGACAACTAAACTACTTAGTTAGGTTTAGACAATAAAACTACTTAGTTAGGTTTAGACAACTAAACTACTTAGTTACGTTTAGACAACTAAACTACTGAGTTAGGTTTAGACAATAAAACTACTTAGTTAGGTTTAGACAACTAAACTACTTAGTTAGGTTTAGACAATAAAACTACTTAGTTAGGTTTACACAACTAAACTACTTAGTTAGGTTTAGACAATAAAACTACTTAGTTAGGTTTAGACAACTAAACTACTTAGTTAGGTTTAGACAATAAAACTACTTAGTTAGGTTTACACAACTAAACTACTTGGTTAGGTTTAGACAATAAAACTACTTAGTTAGGTTTACACAACTAAACTACTTACTTAGGTTTAGACAATAAAACTACTTAGTTAGGTTTAGACAATAAAACTACTTAGTTAGGTTTAGACAACTAAACTACTTAGTTAGGTTTAGACAATAAAACTACTTAGTTAGGTTTAGACAACTAAACTACTCAGTTAGGTTTAGACAATAAAACTACTTAGTTAGGTTTAGACAACTAAACTACTTAGTTAGGTTTCGACAACTAAACTACTTAGTTAGGTTTAGACAACTAAACTACTTAGTTAGGTTTAGACAATAAAACTACTTAATTAGGTTTAGACAACTAAACTACTTAGTTAGGTTTAGACAATAAAACTACATAGTTAGGTTGACACAACTAAACTACTTAGTTAGGTTTAGACAATAAAACTACTTAGTTAGGTTTAGACAACTAAACTACTTAGTTAGGTTTAGACAATAAAACTACTTAGTTAGGTTTAGACAATAAAACTACTTAGTTAGGTTTAGACAACTAAACTACTTAGTACTACTGCAGCACTCTATTAGCTACGTAGTCATGTTCTTGTGGGCTATTAAATAATATATGTTTCTAGATAATAGTATTGAAATTGTTTTCGTAAGTTTTTTCGTCTTCCTACGTCTGGGCGTCCTGATGGATGAAGGCACCTATAGCATCAACCTCTACCGCCTCTAAAGCTGGAAAGTGGAATCACTTACGTTAAGTATTGATCAGGAAACACAGAGGCCAGCTCACGAACGTCTTTATTCTCGTACGTGTTTGTTCACAAAACAACCTGTGAGTGAATTCATGGATTGGTTCAGCTCTAATCTGCTGTGTTCCTCCGTCACACGTCCAGAGGGTCCAGGACAACCTCCTGCTGCTTTCATCTGGACTCAACATGCTTCGTGTCATCAGGTTAGTTCCCCCGTCTCCTTCAGAGAGGAGCCTCCAAACAAACTCTTTAAAGACGCAAACCAGCAGCACTCATTTCTTCTTCAGTGGTGTCGTATTCATTAGATACAATAATACAGTTTGATTTGTTCTTTCACATGTTGGGGGTCTTATTGTTGTTTTAATGGCTAAGTTGGCATCTGCCACAAAGAATACTGGCACCATTACACGTTGACCCATGTCTCCATAAAGACACATAAATAATAATAATGAGGTACCAGTCATCCATTCATTCATGTTATTTTATATTTCTACACCACTTCAGTTACTTTACAGCTCATTAAAACAAAATAGAATCAACTAATAAATTATTACAGATTAAACTAGCATCAGTATTTAAAGTCATTCAAATCCACTTTTACCAGCTGCAACATTAAAGTGTTGAACACAGTAATGCATCAATAATTATGAATCAATATTATAATACATATTATCCTGCAGTATTTACTTTTTATATTTTGATAGTGTTGATTTTGAATACAGGATTTAAACTTAACGAGTATTTTTGACACGGTGTACTTTTACTGAAGAACTTCTGCAAACTCTGGGGAACAACAGAAAATATAATAATAATCTGAGATTTCCAGATTAAAGTCAGAATTTCAATGAATAAATTATTATTATGAAAATGATAATAATAGTTTATTGTTATTTCGTCTGTTAAAAAAAAGAGCTGGAGAATGAAATGTTTTTTATTTGACATTTACAAGCTTTTTTTTGAAACAAACATGCAGTAAAATAAGTTCTTGTAATACTGGATTTATTCTCAGGATCACGCGTTTAGGATCCATCAGAATGACTGAAATCCATCCAGTCAAACGTTCTGAAGGTGATCTGAGTTGAGTTTTCTGCAGCAGGAACTTCTCGTGGTTGTGCACCTTTAAACGTTCCCCTGCTGTGTGATGAATGACTGGAACAAGGCGACACTAATGATGCAAAGTGATTCCACAAACCTGCACATGAAGGCGGCTGCATGCAGAGCTGAGTTGTGTCTCCGGTTGGACGGCTGCATGCTTCTGTTCAGCTCACACTGAAGTAGAACTGTTCTCAGCCGGATAGCTTCACATAGTCCAGTTCTCATGAGAGGCGGGTGGAGATGATCCAGAACTCCTCCATCTGTGATGTTCTCACCTTTCCTTGATGAATATTAATCTCATCTTTAAGGTTAACATTTATTTTCCTTTTCTGAGTTTTCTCTCGGAAGGCGACACAAATACATTATGAATGAAATGAGGCAATAACCATAAACTGACATTGTCATTATACAATGTGAACAATGACATAAATATACTTCATGCACGGACGATGTTATCATCCAATCATGTATGTACATTATTATGTTGTCGTGCCACTGCGTATTATGCGATTGGTTTTCATCGAAACCGTGAAACCAAGTTGTTGTTTTTTAAAAGAGGAAGTCTTCGTAGTGGAACTCATGTGAGCTGGAGAACGTTTCCCGTCGGAGGTGTTTTTAAGTTGAACGGCAACTTCCGGGCAGATGACTAGTTAGTAGAAGGTGAAAGTGGCTGTTGCGTGTTTGAGATTTAAATCTGTGAAGCTTTTTGAGTTTGTAGATAGAAACACCAGCAGGAGATACATTAGAACGACCGTTAAGCTGTGTACGTTTGGTTTAATCAAACCGGAAGCTGAAGAGCGGCGGTTTGTTGTCGCAGCAGCTCGCTAGCACACGAGCTAACCGGCTAGCTCTCAGCTGAGCCAGGCACCCAGAAGCTGGAGCCCATATTCGGACACTTGTCCCGTAAAACAAGCCCGAGATCCGTCACGGTTTGTTGTTCTTTCTCTCGTGGCCATTACGGAGAACATACATTTTTAATTCAATTTAATTCAAATTTTAGATTTAATACAATTTTAATTTTTAATTAAATTAAATTAAACAATTACAATTATCCTGTAAAAAAATCCCGGGATCCGTCACGTTTTTTTTCATTTTTTTTCTTTTTTCTCGTGGCCATTACGGAGAACATACATTTTTTTTCATGTGTGCACTGGGGCAGGTTTCGACATTTTAATGGGAGGCGGCGGCTCGCTTTGGACGAGTGGACTTTATTGCGGGCGCCAGTTGCGAAGAAGAAAGCGGGGGTCCTGGCTCCTCCTACGACTACCTGTCGGGCTCACCAGATGGAGTCTCTGGCCGGCTACGTGTACAAGGCGGCCAGCGAAGGTCGAGTCTTGACGCTGGCCGCGCTGCTCCACAACCACCCGGAGGCGGAGGTCCGGTACCTGCTGAGCCACGTGACCCACGTGGCCGGCCAGAGGTCCACGCCTCTGATCATCGCGGCCCGGAACGGACACGACAAAGTGGTCCGGCTGCTTGTGGACCACTACAAGGTGGACACGGAACAGACCGGCACGGTTCGGTTCGACGGGTAAGAAGAGCTGCCATGTGACTTATTCACCTCTAGAAGCTTACATCAATTTAGTTGTAATCGGGTCCTGATTGTGTCTCCTGTCCGTCCCTCAGCTACGTCATCGACGGGGCCACGGCGCTGTGGTGCGCGGCCGGAGCCGGTCACTTCGAGGTGGTGCGCCTGCTGCTGAGTCACCGCGCCAACGTCAACCACACCACCATCACCAACTCCACCCCGCTGCGGGCCGCCTGCTTCGACGGGCGCCTGGACATCGTCCACTACCTGGTGGAGCACAACGCCGACATCCGCATCACCAACAAGTACAACAACACCTGCCTGATGATCGCCGCCTACAAGGGCCACGCCGACGTGGTCCAGTTCCTGCTGGAGCAGGGGGCCGACCCCAACGCCAAGGCCCACTGCGGGGCCACCGCGCTGCACTTCGCCGCCGAGGCGGGCCACCTGGAAATCGTGAAGGAGCTGGTGCGATGCCGGGCGGGCATGGTGGTGAACGGACACGGCATGACGCCGCTGAAGGTGGCGGCGGAGAGCTGCAAAGCGGACGTGGTGGAGCTGCTGCTGGCGCACGCCGACTGCGACCCGCGCAGCCGCATCGAGGCCCTGGAGCTGCTGGGCGCCTCGTTCGCCAACGACCGGGAGAACTACGACATCCAGAGGACGTACCACTACCTGCACATGGCCATGACGGAGCGCCACCGCGACCCGGAAGGCGTCGTCGCCAAGGAGCTGCTGCCGGCCATCGAGGCGTACGGCGGGCGCAGCGAGTGCCGGACTCCTCAAGAGCTGGAGGCCATCCGGGTGGACCGGGACGCCCTGCACATGGAGGGCCTGATGATCCGGGAGCGGGTCCTGGGCTCGGACAACATCGACGTGTCGCACCCCATCATCTACCGCGGCGCCGTCTACGCCGACAACATGGAGTTTGAGCAGTGCATCAAGCTGTGGCTTCACGCGCTGCGCCTGCGGCAGAAGGGCAACCGCAACACGCACAAGGACCTGCTGCGCTTCGCCCAGGTGTTCTCCCAGATGGTGCACCTGAAGGAGCCGGTGCTGGCCTCGGCCGTGGAGCAGGTGCTGAGCTGCAGCGTGCTGGAGATCCAGCGCAGCATGGCACGCGTGGACACGGCGGTCGAGTCGGAGCTGCCGCAGGCCCTGGACAACTACGAGTCGAACGTGTTCACCTTCCTGTACCTGACCTGCATCTCCACCAAGACCACCTGCGGCAACGAGGGGCGCGCCCGCATCAACAAGCACATCTACGACCTGATCCAGCTGGACCCGCGGTCCCGCGAGGGCTCCTCCCTGCTCCACCTGGCCATCAGCTCCAGCACGCCGGTGGACGACTTCCACACCAACGACGTGTGCAGCTTCCCCAGCGCCCAGGTCACCAAGCTGCTGCTGGACTGCGGCGCGCAGGTCAACGCCGTGGACCACGAGGGCAACACGCCGCTGCACGTCATCGTCCAGTACAACCGGCCCATCAGCGACTTCCTCACGCTGCACGCCATCATCATCAACCTGGTGGAGGCCGGCGCCCACACGGACATGACCAACAAGCAGAAGAAGACGCCGCTGGACAAGAGCACCACGGGCGTGTCGGAGATCCTGCTGAAGACGCAGATGAAGATGAGCCTCAAGTGCCTGGCGGCGCGCGCCGTCCGCCAGCACCAGATCACGTACCGCAACCAGATCCCCAAAACGCTGGAGGAGTTCGTGGAGTTCCACTGAAAGACTTTGAGAAAAATATTTTTTTTATCATTTTCTATCAAATCCAAACGGTGCTGAGGACGACGGTTCAGCTCCGGAGGTTCTTTGAGCAGTTTTATAAAACACTGGGTTTCTTTTGTTTCTATTTTAAGTATTAATTGCTAAGAAGCAGCAACCACAGACGTCTGTCTGTCCCTCTGTCTGTCTCTCTGTCTGTCCCTCCGTCTGTCCCTCCGTCTGTCTCTCTGTCTGTCCCTCCGTCTGTCCCTCCGTCTGTCTCTCCGTCTGTCTCTGTGTCTCTCTGTCTGTCTCTCTGTCTCTCCGTCTGTCTCTGTGTCTCTCTGTCTGTCTCTCTGTCTGTCCGTCTGTCTCTCTGTCTGTCCGTCTCTCTGTCTGTCCATCTGTCTCTCCGTCTGTCTCTCCGTCTGTCCCTCCGTCTGTCTGTCTGTCTCTCTGTCTGTCTGTCCGTCTGTCTGTCCCTCTGTCTCTCTGTCTGTCCGTCTGTCTCACAGCAGAGGAAACTTGTAAAGAGACGGCGGCGGCGCTGCTTCCTGTTTTGCCTTATCTCCGTGACGATGGAGCCGCCATCTTACTGTGATGCTGAGTGAATGAGAGACGAACGATGACCTCACACATTCTTTTATTGTGAAAGGATGGTTTCACTGGAACCAGCACAGCTCTGAGTTCTTCTACTTTATATTAAATGGTTTGCTGGTAACAATTATTTCTGAAAGTCGTTTTTCTCTAAAATTCACTAAATGGCCCAAAATATGCCGACTAGCTCGTCCTGGTATGTCCGTGTCCTCGAGGACATCTTGAGGACGTCGTGAGGACGTTATCTCTTGTTGTAAAGGCTCCAAACTATTTCGTATTTCACAAGAAAAGAGAAATAATAATAATTATTATTATTCAGCTTTATTGCTTCGGCTCTTTTTCAAAAAGAAAAACTCAATTTTCCGGGTGTCCGCATACTTTTGGCCGCGTAGTGTTTGAACCTTAAAAACAAACCAAATATTCACTCTGATTGATTGCTGCATGAGCTTTTATTTTGAAAACCTGTATCTGGGGACAGGAGCACAGAACTATGAATGTTGAAGAAATGTTTTTATTGAATAATCAGTTTTAATAATCGCTGAAGTCGAGCACGACGTCGGCCGATCTCGTTTTGGTCGTTTAAAGAAAACCATGAAGAGATTTTAGAGTCTTTGTGACTTTCTGTTATTTCTGTATGAATCGTTTTTTTAAAGCATAAAGAACGAGTTATTCTAAATGATTGGGCTTCTGTGACTTCACATTATTCTACTTGACTCTTATTTATTGGCTGTGAGTGACCTCACGTCCCTGTGATGAGTTCTGCTGTTTTATTGTGAAGGAGTGGTTGTGGTTCTGCTGGTCTGGACATGTTGGACCCGGGAAGACTTCTGCTCTGTGATTCTGCTGTTTGTGCCTCGTGGATTTCCAGATTTAACCATCTGACTAGAAGAGATCTTCAACGCACATCAAGAGGTTTTAGAGACGGACGCAGCTGAAGATGAGATTATTTAAATGATGAGAAACGGGAAGTGATGCACAGGAGACCTCTGGAAGAGTCCGCTTCTCTTGTTACCGTGATGCTTTTGATGAAAGTCGACGTTAAAAGAAGAACTTTGACTTCCTGTCTCATCGGTGCTGAAGAGGTAAAGCGTGTGAGAAGCTTCCCGACGTGTTGAGGATGAATGTGACGGGTTGAGTAACGTCCTGTTGCTCTGCAGGGTGAAGAGTCAGGAGCTCGTTCATCTTTACAGGAAACAGGAAACATCTTCGTCTCCTCCGTCGCTGAAGAAAGGAGCTTCTTCACTTCGGGGTCGGTCGCTCTTCGTTGGATGGTTCTTTGTTCTCGTTGGTTCTCTTCCAGCAGCCTGCAGACGTTCTGGTGACGCAGAGAACATCACACAGAGAACATCAGGACGTCTCAGCATGACCACCAACGCTTATTTAACGTGTGTTTCTTCCTGAACCAACGCAGCATGTGAATGCAACACAGAGTCCTTTTGACTTGTCTGACGTTGTCCGTGAACATGTAAAGGCAGCGTGTTGATCCAGCATGAGGTCAGAGGTCAGAGGGCTGTAAGGCTTGAGGAGACGTTCAGATGCTCGTTCTATATTTCTGTGTGTCTGAGTCCTGACTTCTGTCCTGGTGGAGCTGGAAACATGTTCCATTTTATTTCTGTGGCTGAAATGAAGCCAAAGATTCTCGTGTTGATTCAAACTTCAGAGGACGTCAGCTGTGATGTCACTTCCTGCAGAATGAATGCTGTCAAATTAAAAGTCTCATGTCTGCGTTCACCGGTGTCCTTCATTTTGTCTCCACTGAGGCTTCACCACCGTTTACTGTGAGTCAGCGAGATCACAGCGCCAATCGAAGGATCTGATTGGCTGTTTGTGGAGGGAACCAGTGATGAAGACTTCCTGTTCATCGTCACTGCAGAACTCTATTAAGAGATGTGAGCAGACGAGTAGACACACGGACTAGACCACTAGATCAGTAACGGGTAGAGGAATATATATATATATTATATATTATATAATATACAAATAGTACTACGTCAGTCAGTAAAAGACGTGTCTTCAAAGTCTAAAGAGACTTAACTATGAACCAGAAGGTAAAGGAGCTGAAGACAGCCTCAAACATTCTCTGAGCAACTCGGCAACAGAGGCTTCGTTTAGAGCAGCTCATCCTAACACAGAAAACTACAACTATGGCGTCAATAGAGCGGCTAAGTCCCGCCCCTTCTGGTGTGCCCCCATGGGACCTTATTTCAGAGACAATGTGGACGAGACATATTCTCTGGATCTGTTTGAATTGTTCCATGAATTACAAATGTTTGATCATTTAAAAGATAATTCTGTAAGTTGAAGTCTCAGTTTGTCGTATTTAGTTTTGTGAAACGACGTCTCATCTCTCACAACAGCAACGTGGCCGCTAGCTCGGCTAGCTAGCTAGCTTAGCTGATATCAACGTTCCCACAGCTGTCCTGAGTCTGTGATTGGATGAAGACATGAGGACATGTCCTCTGAGACGGTGAGACGAACGCCCGTCTGTGAACATCAACGCTTTAAATAAAAGGGTTGAACAGACAGACAGCTGAGAAGACGTCCAATCAGCCACATGGACACAGCTGTGTGTCCACTGGGTTTGTCTCTGAGTGGACAAAAGACAGGCAGGACATTCAGAGACTTGATGTTTAACTTCTAATAAGTTGAGCAGCTCTTTGTGTTGTTAAAGGTTTATTATAAATAGATTTATGTAAATATCTCCGTCATCTTTACATCACATCGAATCTCAGAGGAATAAATATGAATAATAATAATAAAACTTCTCACAACTGAAAGTTACAAAGTCAGTCAACAAATAAACCGACTGATGGAAGTGAAGTTGGCTGAAGATATTTTAGACTTCCTGAGTAGACGTGATGTTGATGAAGACGACACGGTGAACGTCTCTCGTCTTTATTTGAACACACACACATCAGTACAAACTACTGCTTCATATCAATAATGCCACGATCCTCAACGCTTTCATATTTACACAAATAAAAGTTCAAGTTTGACTTTATACAACAAAAGTGCATCAGATATACATTCTGAAATAATACAATATGTGTTCATAAGATGCATTTACATTCCCATTATTATAAAGAACAATAGAATCAGCCGTCGCAGGTCGTCTTCTCTTCTTTCAATCAGTGTTAAATATGATGTAACAAGCTGCTGGTTGACTGTTCTGTTTTATTGTTTCTGATCTTCAGTTTAAATCTTCAGCTTCGTTCGGTGACGTTTGAGCTCTGAGCATAACTTCATGACATCATCGTGAGGCGTCATGTGACCCGTGCGGTCAAACGGGTTCCTCCGGTTCCAAACTGTAAATGTCTTCCTGTCTTTGCTCCACTTGTCTGAGTCACGCTCGTGATCACGAGAGACACGTTGGCTTCTTCTTCATTCATCAGAGCAGAATAAGGAGTTAGCTTGAAGAGTTAGCATTGAGCTAACTGGTATCTAACACGTCTGTAGCTTGTTGTTGGTTACTTGTTGCTACGCTGCCGGTTCAAACTGCTTTTAAGAATTAAACAAAAGTAAAAGTTTGTTTTTGGAGCGTGTTTGAAATATGAATGAACTCACTCATGAACTGAAGCTTTTATAAACCAAAGTCATTATTTTAAACCGGGGACTTGAAAAACAGTTCAGACTGATCGCCGATGTTCCAGCTGCTTCATTCAATCAGTGACTCGCTGAGTGGCTACTGATCATGTGATTGGTTGTTTGGTTGTTTGTTTGGTCGTCTGATTGGCTGATTGTTTGATCGTCTGATTGGCTGATTGTTTGATCGTCTGATTGGCTGATTGTTTGATCGTCTGATTGGCTGATTGTTTGATCGTCTGATTGGCTGATTGTTTGATCGTCTGATTGGCTGATTGTTTGATCGTCTGATTGGCTGATTGTTTGATTGGCTGATTGGCTGATTGTTTGATTGGCTGATTGGCTGATTGTTTGATTGGCTGATTGTTTGATTGGCTGATTGGCTGATTGTTTGATTGGCTGATTGTTTGATTGTTTGATTGGCTGATTGTTTGATCGTTTGATTGGCTGATTGGCTGATTGTTTGATTGTTTGATTGGCTGATTGTTTGATTGGCTGATTGTTTGATTGGCTGATTGTTTGATTGGCTGATTGGCTGATTGTTTGATTGGCTGATTGGCTGATTGTTTGATTGTTTGATTGTTTGATTGGCTGATTGTTTGATCGTCTGATTGGCTGATTGTTTGATTGGCTGATTGGCTGATTGTTTGATTGGCTGATTGTTTGATTGGCTGATTGGCTGATTGTTTGATTGGCTGATTGTTTGATTGGCTGATTGGCTGATTGTTTGATTGTTTGATTGTTTGATTGGCTGATTGTTTGATCGTTTGATTGGCTGATTGGCTGATTGTTTGATCGTTTGATTGGCTGATTGTTTGATTGGCTGATTGTTTGATTGGCTGATTGTTTGATTGGCTGATTGGCTGATTGTTTGATTGTTTGATTGGCTGATTGGCTGATTGTTTGATTGGCTGATTGGCTGATTGTTTGATTGGCTGATTGGCTGATTGTTTGATTGGCTGATTGGCTGATTGTTTGATCGTTTGATTGGCTGATTGTTTGATTGGCTGATTGTTTGATTGGCTGATTGTTTGATTGGCTGATTGGCTGATTGTTTGATTGTTTGATTGGCTGATTGTTTGATCGTTTGATTGGCTGATTGGCTGATTGCTTTGATCGTTTGATTGGCTGATTGTTTGATTGTTTGATTGGCTGATTGTTTGATTGTTTGATTGGCTGATTGGCTGATTGTTTGATTGGCTGATTGTTTGATTGGCTGATTGTTTGATTGTTTGATTGGCTGATTGTTTGATTGGCTGATTGGCTGATTGTTTGATCGTTTGATTGGCTGATTGTTTGATTGGCTGAATGTTTGATTGGCTGATTGTTTGATTGGCTGATTGGCTGATTGTTTGATTGTTTGATTGGCTGATTGGCTGATTGTTTGATTGTTTGGCTGATTGTTTGATCGTTTGATTGGCTGATTGTTTGATTGTTTGATTGGCTGATTGGTTGATTGGCTGATTGGCTGATTGTTTGATTGGCTGATTGTTTGATTGACTGATTGTTTGATTGTTTGATTGGCTGATTGTTTGATTGTTTGATTGGCTGATTGTTTGATTGGCTGATTGTTTGATTGGCTGATTGTTTGATCGTCTGATCGTCTGATTGGCTGATTGTTTGATCGTCTGATTGGCTGATTGTTTGATTGGCTGATTGTTTGATTGGCTGATTGTTTGATTGTTTGATTGGCTGATTGTTTGATTGGCTGATTGTTTGATCGTCTGATCGTCTGATTGGCTGATTGTTTGATCGTCTGATTGGCTGATTGTTTGATTGGCTGATTGGGGCATCAGGTTCCCTGAGTGACAGGTGGAGGCTCGTGATGCGTTCAGGTGCTCCTCATCAACTCATAAAGTTGGAAGTTAAGCGTCAGATCACTTCTCTCTGTGTGTCATGTGATCCACGTTGCTCCTCACAGTTCTGTTCGAGCTCTTATTGTTATTCTTATTCTTATTATGAATCTTCAGGACTTTACACGTCGTTGAGGATCGACTGAATGCATCACCGTCGCCTCCCACATCACAGCTCCTCTGCTGCCTTCCCATTGGCTGCCGGCTGCTCCTTCTCTTCCGGTCTCCTCCGTCTGTTGAAGAAGCCGAGCTGAGCGGAAAACACACAGTCGACCGATTCAGGATGTAACAGACGATCAGCAGACATGTTTTAGTACTTATTGTATGACGAACGGCAGCTGGTTTTATGTTCAATCAAAACAAAACATTTAGACCTCAATAAATAAATACAAATGTTGTAACTTTGACTAATACATATATTTGTGGTAATAATTGAATTGAGCTACTGTGAAATATCATTAATGACATTCAAGGAATACTACAGAAAGATCACTCCTGACTTCAGTGGTAGAAGTATTTCAACTAGAAGTACTAATACTACAGTACAAATACTGCAAACAACATTTTACTTTAATTATTAGCATCAATATATACTTCAAGTACCAAAAGTGAAAGTACTGTATTATAATTATGTGTTATGTGTGTGTGTGGCCCACCTTCCACAGGGCCAGCACCAGCAGGGCCAGCAGCAGCAGTCCTCCCAGTGAGCTTCCCAGTATGATCCAGACGGAGACGACGTCGTCCTCGTCCCTCCTCAGCTCCAGGATGATCTGAACTCAGACGATTCATACCAAGTTATTAATATCATTTAAAGTTTAATTGATTCTCGTCTGACCTTCATTAACGTTCAACACGCTGGAATAAATGATGTGATGAGGAAACAAACAGCAGGAACCAGTTCATTAACATACGGATCAGTTTATCTGTTAATACTTTTTGAGTTTGTATCGGTAACATCAACATATCAAGGTGCTCATAATGAAGGTGATTATTGTTTGTGTTCGGAGTCATAGTTTGTTTACCAGTTTATCATTGTGACAGACGGACAAAATAACAAGAACACAACAACAACATGAGGACGGGTTCAAACACAGTTTAACTGAAAGACTTACAACAGAAATAGTGACAAAAGTGCCATAAATAATACTAAAATACATGTTAAATATCTGCAGTTATAAATAATAATAAAGTCTGACAGCAGGTGGCAGCACAGCTCCATGTGAAGGTTATGAGTTATAACACTGGAGGACATGAAGTTAGTTATTATAAGTAAATAAATGAGTTTATAGGAAACTCCCATGGATGGATCCCTGAACGGATCTACAGGGCACCGGTCCAGGGGCCCAAAGTGTCAGGGGCCTCCCTGACCTCACCTACAAAATGTCACTCAAAGAGACGCAGCAACCAGGAAAATACTCACAAAGACCACAAGAGGGACAAAGAGACTCACGACCACTATGAATAGGAGAACAACAACCACAAAGAGACACAAAACAACCACAAAGAGACACAAAACAACCACAAAGAGACACAAAACCACAAAGAGACATAAAACAACCACAAAGAGACACAACACAACCACAAAGAGACACAAAACAACCACAAAGAGACACAAAACAACCACAAAAAGACACAAAACAACCACAAAGAGACACAACACAACCACAAAGAGACACAACACAACCACAGAGAGACACAAAACAACCACAAAGAGACACAACACAACCACAAAGAGACACAACACAACCACAAAGAGACACAACACAACCACAAAGAAACACAAAGCAACCACAAAGAGACACAACACAACCACAAAGAGACACAACACAACCACAAAGAGACACAACACAACCACAAAGAGACACAACACAACCACAAAGAGACACAACACAACCACAAAGAGACACAACACAACCACAAAGAGACACAAAACAACCACAAAGAGACACAACACAACCACAAAGAGACACAAAGCAACCACAAAGAGACACAACACAACCACAAAGAGACACAACACAACCACAAAGAGACACAAAGCAACCACAAAGAGACACAACACAACCACAAAGAGACACAACACAACCACAAAGAGACACAACACAACCACAAAGAGACACAACACAACCACAAAGAGACACAACACAACCACAAAGAGACACAACACAACCACAAAGAGACACAAAACAACCACAAAGAGACACAACACAACCACAAAGAGACACAAAACAACCACAAAGAGACACAACACAACCACAAAGAGACACAAAACAACCACAAAGAGACACAACACAACCACAAAGAGACACAAAACAACCACAAAGAGACACAACACAACCACAAAGAGACACAAAGCAACCACAAAGAGACACAACACAACCACAAAGAGACACAAAACAACCACAAAGAGACACAACACAACCACAAAGAGACACAACACAACCACAAAGAGACACAAAACAACCACAAAGAGACACAACACAACCACAAAGAGACACAACACAACCACAAAGAGACACAAAACAACCACAAAGAGACACAACACAACCACAAAGAGACACAACACAACCACAAAGAGACACAAAACAACCACAAAGAGACACAACCACAACGAGACACATTATGACTACAAAGAAACACGTTGCTGGACTTTTGTCGGAAAATGCACAAAAAATGAGGAGTAACTTTTCGGAGGATATCATATGAACCGTTGAGGATACGTTGAGCTACCTCGCTGTAACGTCACATGATGGAAGAACAACAGCGACAGCAGCACTGAGAAACTTTCTGCTTCAATCCACTACCATGAAAAGTGATTAGACATCCGCATAAAAGTGAGAATTTTACTTTTAACAACAGAAACTGACACTTCCTGTTTGTTGTGACGGTCTCAGCTGTGATTTGGCGTTGAAACAAAAGAAGAAGTACACATCTCTCACTGAGTAGGTTCGCTCATTGATTAGTGTGTTAGTTAGTTAGTTAGTTGGTTGGTTGGTTGATTGATTGATTGATTGATTGATTGATTTGTTGGTTGATTTGTTGGTTGGTTGGTTGGTTGATTGATTGATTGATTGATTGATTGATTTGTTTGTTGATTGTTGGTTGGTTGGTTGGTTGGTTGGTTGATTGATTGATTGATTGATTGATTTGTTGGTTGATTTGTTGGTTGGTTGGTTGGTTGGTTGGTTGATTGATTGATTGATTGATTGATTTGTTGGTTGATTTGTTGGTTGATTTGTTGGTTGGTTGGTTGATTGATTGATTGATTGATTGATTACCTGTCTGACAGCTCTGTCCTCCTGGAGGAACATGGGACTGGATGCTTCCAGCTGGATGGAGGCAGCAGTCAGTAACTCCAGGGACCTGAAGCTCACCTGAGACAGGAAGTGATTCACATTGTTGAAAATAAAAGCACACAAAGATTCATTTAATTTGTTCTGTATTCACATATTCTTTTCTCTGTACTAGACGAGACTCACAGCGAGCAGAGCGGGAAGCAGCAGCCGTCCGCTGAGCATCACCTTCAACTCTCTGGAGGCCGGAAGGTTCAGTCTGCACTGGACCACCAGGCTCACACTGTTACTGAGGTTCTACAGACAGACAGGCTCACACTGTTACTGAGGTCCTACAGACAGACAGGCTCACACTGTTACTGAGGTTCTACAGACAGACAGGCTCACACTGTTACTGAGGTTCTACAGACAGACAGGCTCACACTGTTACTGAGGTTCTACAGACACACAGGCTCACACTGTTACTGAGGTTCTACAGACAGACAGGCTCACACTGTTACTGAGGTCCTACAGACAGACAGGCTCACACTGTTACTGAGGTCCTACAGACAGACAGGCTCACACTGTTACTGAGGTCCTACAGACAGACAGGCTCACACTGTTACTGAGGTTCTACAGACAGACAGGCTCACACTGTTACTGAGGTTCTACAGACACAGGCAGACAGACAGAAGAAGAACTCAGCTGTCTGTCTGTCTCAGAGGCTGAGGAGATGAACATGAGATCAACTCTGGATGAAAGGTCTCACCAGCTGAGAGAGGTGAGACAGGTCCTCCGCTGTCACCTGATTGGTTGTTCTGGGCTGAGGCAGCATGCAGTGAGACCCGGCTACCTGCAGAGAGGAAGAGGAGGAGGCGAAGACGTCACTGTCTTATATTATTTATTGATGTAGTTTATGTATATAAATACATGCACCTCATCCTTCTGCACGTTTAAAATGTGTTTTTGTTGTTGTTATTCAAGTACTTTCTTTTAGTTTTTCCCTGCGTTTATTTATTCAAATGAACTGTTTCCTCTCGTCGTACCTGCTCGATGCTGAAGTCCGTGACGCTGACCAGCTGGTTCCCCCGCCGGGTCACAGCCCAGATATCAGCTCTGAACAGGACGTCCTGCACGGAGAAGATGCCCAAGTTCTGGATCTGTACGCAGAATAAAACATGTTGACAACCTCTGAAGAGTGAAGCCAAAGCTTCCTGTGTTAAACCTGCATTCCCTCTAGTGTCCACCAGGGGGCGACTCCTCTGGTTGTATAGAAGTCTATGAGAAAATGACTCTACTTCTCTCTTGATTTATTACCTCAGTAAACATTGTAAACATGAGTTTATGGTCTCAATCTCTAGTTTCAAGTCTTCTTCAATACAGCATGATGTTCATTTAGTACATTATGGTCCATTTAGAGTCACACAGACCATAAAGCAGGGGATGCTTTAGGGGCGGGGCTACACATCCACATCATTAATAACATTAATGATGTCTCTGTTGTGTTCAAGTGTCCCAGTAAATCACGACTGCATGCACAACACCAGGACCCTGAAACTAAAGCTGACATTGTGCTTGTCCTAGAATCACATGTTAACATGTCGTCTGTTGGACAGACGTGAAATACTCAAAATACACCAAACACGTTGAAATGTGACGTGTTCAGTCGACTGCAAAGTGTTGATAGACTCACATAATAAGTGAGGTTGAAGGAGGGAGAGCTGCTGTCTGGTTGGTCTCTGGAGGAGGAGGAGGAGGAGGAGGAGGAGGAAGAGCTGTCTGCAGATCTGATTTCAAAGCGAGGAGGGTTTGGGTCTCTGACGGAGGAACAGAGTTGGTTTCATGAAACACACTTTAAGCAT
>JAFEUB010000998.1:215000-252500 GCA_024529925.1 Ophthalmolycus amberensis | reverse complement strand
CCAGAAGGGAAGCTACGGCAAGAAAGAAGGACCATTTAATTTCTCTTTGATGAAGAACCTTCAATATGCAACACGTTCTCACTCTCAACTCTTCACATACTGACGCTTGGTCAGTGGCTCTACGCTTCAAACTCAGGAGACAACCTCCGGTTCTGTAAAGTTCTTCAAAGCTTCATGTGTTAAAGCTGCATTCTCTCTAGTGTCCACCAGGGGGCGACTCCTCTGGTTGTATAGAAGTCTATGAGAAAATGACTCTACTTCTCTCTTGATTTATTACCTCAGTAAACATTGTAAACATGAGTTTATGGTTCAATCTCTAGTTTCAAGTCTTCTTCAATACAGCATGATGTTCATTTTGTACATTAGTAAATGAGTACTTTTATATTATTCTGCCAACTTTTTAGAATTTCTCTTTAAAACTTGAAGACGTATACGGCGTCTCTACGTCGCTCCTCGGTCCAGATGTGGTTGAAAAGGTAGTTTAGCAAAGTGTCTGGTTTATAAATCGAAGGAAGATAACGTCTGCCTGGTCGGGACAGATGTGACATCAGCTGGATGTAAAGACGAACTCTCACCTCGGCCCTCAGTACACTCGGCCAGTCGGGGTCCAACACCGGCCCCTCGTCCGGACTCCTCAATCCCGTCTCCAGGACAACCGCAATGGGACGCCCGTAATCAGTCGTCTCCTGTTCAGAGAAACGGTCGGCCGCAGTCTGAGTTACGTTGTGTGTAGGGATTGTTTTTAGGTGACCTTTAGGGTTTCTGTGTGTGATGAGGTGATAATCTGACCTGGATGGAGAAGCCGAGGCGCTGGCAGCTCTGACCTCCGACCTGCAGAAACACAGTCCTGGGCTGCTGTCGGTCGGATTCATCCAGAACAGCTCGAGGAGGAAAACGCCTCTCATCCAGCACCAGATTGTACCAAACCGCTGGGGAGGAGGAGGAGGATGAAGAAGAGGAGGAAGAGGAGGATAAAAAAGGTTTAAAGGAGGAAAAACAATCCTGTCTTGTCCAGCTCACATGCAGCACCATGAGATTACATTAATACATGAAGAACCGACTTTACAGGTCTCATGAGCATCACGCTGTATTGAAGAAGACTTGAAACTAGAGATTGAGACCATAAACTCATGTTTACAATGTTTACTGAGGTAATAAATCAAGAGAGAAGGAGAGTCATTTTCTCATAGACTTCTATACAACCAGAGGAGTCGCCCCCTGGTGGACACTAGAGAGAATGCAGGTTCTAAGGCTTCACTTGGCAGAACCAGAAGTTGCCGCCTGTTCCCGGCTGATAAAAAGAGTCGTTGGATAAAGCACATCAGGTAAGATAACGTGACACTTTGTACCGAGCTGGTTAGCTAGCTAGATAGCTAGCCAAGCTAACAGCCATGTTGGTGACGTAATTCACTGATCGGTCTCAGACAAAACTAAATAATACTACGACACACATAGACTTTCATAATGTGCAAAATTGTCTTTTAAATCAACAAACATCGTGTGTAATTCATGGCACAATTCAAACGGGATGAAATAAATGTTTCTCTCTCACTGTTGACTATTGTACGTATATTTTCCAAGAGGAGGTCCCATGGGGGCACAGTGGAGGGGGCGGGACTTTAACTCTTTATTTCCTGCTCCTTATTGGCTGTTGAATGCTGGTGCTTAGTGTAACTGCAGAGCTCATTCTCATCTGTTTAACATCTGAAGTTGTGTCTTGATTTATGAGCTGAAGTAAGCTGCTTCTGTCCTGCACAGCTCACGTCAGAAAACGCCACGTCTACACCAAAATAAATGAACCAGAAGCAGAGTAGCTCCTAAAACCAAGAAGGTTAAGATTTCCTCAATCACTTCCTGTCTTCTATTCGTCTACTGAAGCGTGTCCGTTTGATGTGGCGTGTGTGCATCTCTGTCTTAATGTGTGTGTGTGTGTGTGTGTGTGTGTGTGTGTGTCTAATCCGGTCCAGATGATCGGGGGGAAGATGAGGAGAAAGAAAGGAAGAGAGGAAGGTATGAAGGGATGAAGTGACGGAGGAGTGACACGGTTTAACTGGCTGGCGTTAGCGTGTTACAGCGAGGTTTCCATGCAGCCGAGCCGAACATCTGCAGCCGATTACACAGAGACACGACGACACGAAGCGCGGTGGGGAATCTGTGCTGCGAGGGAAGAAAAGGAGCACGACGAGACTTTCCACATGCAGACGGCCGAACAACACCAAACATCTGGGTCTTTCAAACGTCCACACAGATGTTATATAACGTGTGGACGTTTACCTCCATGCATTCAGGAAGCTGTGGGCTCCAACCACAAGCTGCCACTGGGCAGCTGGGAGGTCAAGGCTTTGCTCAAAGGCACACTGCTGCTGGAGCTGGGCATCAAGTCCATCAAGCATGAGCTCATGAAGCAATGCTCTAAAACACGGATTAGGTGTCACCGTGAACTTTGTGGCTCCTTCCTTCCAGCTCAGCATCACGGCAGTTTGTGAAACAGTAACGAAATGCAATCTATTGGTTTTGTGTACAGGGACACAAATTATCTTGTTTTTTTGCCAAAACAATGCCAATGAAAGGTCTGTTAGGACCCTTATTAGTGGTGGACACACAGACTGAATGCATCCACGTGACTAAGCAACAGTCAGAGCAAGTGAGGTACTTTATAATATCCAAAGAGACGACTGGTGGACGTCAGGGGTCCAACAAACAGGACTTACAAGCAGAAGACCGGTTGTTCAGCACCTCGTTGTGGTTTTATGGAAGTGCTTTTGTTGCCTTAACCTCAGCAACCTGAATCCACTGCAGAAACTTGTTTTCCATATTTGCCTCGGACAGCCGTCAGATTCTTCCGTCATTGTTAAAACAATTCTTTCAATGACGGATAATATTTGGCGAAAGCGAACAGATGAACTTACTTGGGTCAGCGATGACTTATTATTGGGCCCTTATTGACACCATGTTCAATAGGAGAGGGGCTCTCATTGGATACCACCTTCGAATATCTGAGGCCCTCTTATCCCCGGTTTGGTAATCTTAGTTTGGGCACATGAATAGTTAGCGTGTGCGTCCCACCCACCAACATCCGTCCCGGTCTCTGTCTTGGTCTTTGTCCTGGCGTCCAGACTCAGACAGACCTTCACAGACATGCAGGTGACCTCCTTCCCGCCTCGACGGCAGTCTTTGTTGAAGACGTTGACCTTCTCGGGTTCAAAGATGAGCTTGGCCTGAATCCGCACCACACCACGAGACCTGGAGGGAGGAAGCAGGTCTTCATCAGGGCGCTGTGGTCCTCTGTGTTCCTTCACTTGTGTTACTTCCATCATTGAGGGGAGTCAGTTACGTTTTAGCCACAGAAACCCCTGAAGGTGTAAGGCAGGGGCGGACTGGCCATCGGGGATACCGGGGGAATCCCCGGTAGGCCGACGGGGTTTGGGCCGGTCTCTGACATCGCCAGCCCCGACTATATTATATGCTTCACAGAACACGTTCAATTTACTCTAATACCGAAAGTCAATAATCAGTGAAAACTGTATCAACAGTATAAACTGACATTATACTACTCCTCGCGATCCGAGGACGCCATAGCACGGCTGGACACTACGGTGCTTTTAAAAACTTTTCTCCATAACCGCGGTCTGCGCCGTGCGGTCGTGCCGGGCGACGGTCGGGGCGGGGCCGGCGGAGGTGCGAATGGCCGCCGTAGACCGGCGAAATACATGCCGTGTATTGAGTGGGCAGCGCGCCGTGTATTCAGTGGGCAGCGCGCCGTGTATTCAGTGGGCCGGTCTGACAGTAACTCCCGGGACACTTTTTTCCCCCAGTCCGCCCCTGGTGTAAGGACTTGGCTTCGTTAGATTAAAGTTAACTTTAACTTCAGGAAACTATGCATGGTGTTAGTTTCAGAGTAAGTCTCTAAAACCACAGACAGTTACTAGAGTTAATCCTCTTAAATATCTTTATTACATTTCATATCATTCAATCCATTCGTCATTTTGAACCACAAATGTGAACCCCAAGTAAAGCTGAGAGAATCACCAGAGTCAGAAGGGTTCATCCAGGGACTGGACATTGAGGTCGTGAAGTCGTATAAGTACCTGGGTGTTCACTTGAACAATAAACTGGACTGGACTGACCACGCTCACGCTCTCTATAAAAAAGGACAGAGCAGACTCTTTCTGCTGAGGAGACTGAGGTCTTTTGGGGTGCAGGGAGCACTCCTGAAGACCTTCTTCGACTCCGTGGTGGCATCAGCCATCTTCTATGGAGTGGTCTTCTGGAACAGCAGCATCGCGGCAGCTGACAGGAGGAGACTGGACAAACTGGTGAGGAAGGCCAGCAGCGTGCTGGGATGTCCACTGGATACTGTGGAGGTGGTGGGAGACAGGAGGATGATGGCGAAGCTCTCATCCCTGATGAGCCACGCTTCCCACCCCATGCAGGACACTCTGGCAGCTCTGCACAGCTCCTTCAGTCACCGGCTGATTCACCCCCGGTGTCTGAGGGAGAGGTACCGCAAGTCCTTTCTCCCCGCTGCTGTCAGGCTGCACAACAAACTGCTCTCGGTGGACCACTAACACACTGAACACTTGAACACTTTAACCACTTTAATCACTTAATCACTTTAATTCATTCACCTGGTGCAATATCCAATACGTTTAAGTATTCTCTTATATTTTTTATTCCGTCTGTATATTCTGTATATGCTGGTATATTTTATTTTATTTTTTATATTTAATACTCTTCTTTACTGTCCTATTTTATTACTGTTTTACTGTTTACTGTTTAGTTTAGTTATATTACTTGATTTTTATCTTTTATTTTATTTGCTGTGAGCAATGCTGCTGTAATCCTGCAATTTCCCCACTGAGGGACTAATAAAGGATTATCTTATCTTATCTTATCTTATCTTAGAACATCGCCAACAGTTGTTGAGATATGTCAGTCCGGACCGACGTGGTAGAGCCATAATAACACTGTGTATCTATACAAACAATAACCAGTGTGAGTGTGTGCTGGTCTGACCAGATGATGACAGCTGCTCCCAGTGCTCCCACAGCGAGGTCGACCAGCCCGTCTGCATTGACGTCCAGAACACCGTGAAGACTTTGACCGAAATACTGCAGACCTGCAGAAAACCCGGCTGCAGAGAGACGCTGGAGAGAACCGACAGACGGATTATTTACGCACAGATTGCTTCTTCTGGCTGAACTGGTTCTGCATCTGTTACCTGTCTGTACTGGTGTTGGATGGTTTTGTCCTTGCCATAAAAGACGTAGACCGCCCCCTGGTGGTCGTCCTCCAGCGGCGCTCCCATCACGAGCTCCCTGAAGCCGTCCCCGTTCATGTCAGGTATCTGGGCCAACGCCGAACCCAGCCGGGAGTTCTGAGAGCGGTCAGAAACCTCCAGCGCCCCCTGCAGGATGAACGATACCTGGAGGGAGAAGGTTAGTTTAGTTTGAGTATTTACCAGAATGCTGCAACGTGGAGTCCTGTGTGAAGGTACCTGTGGAGTCACCGTGTAGATGTAGACCTTCCCTCTCTCCCAGCCTTGACTGTAGAACATGGGAGCTGCCACCACCAGGAGGTCCGACTGTCCGTCATCGTCTACGTCCATCGACAACAACTCACTGCCGAAATATGAGCCGATCTGGAAAAGAACAAAACAAAAACAGGTTTCATTTCAGCAGACGGCCATGTGTCCACATGTGGACACATGCGTAGGTGTAACATCTCAATGCAATCGATTGGTTCCGTGTGCAGGGACACGAACCGTCTGTGTGTTTTTTGGGGGTTTCCCTCGAAACATTACGTTAAAAACTAAAGTTCGGTTCATGAAAAACATCATCATTGGCTTAAAAATAACCATGAACACTTAGTATTAGGCAACAAAACAAAGAGGTTGAAAGTTGTTTGTTGGAGCGATCCACCAACACTCTTCTTTTACATATTATGAAGTAGGTCACCGGCTCTGACTGCTGCTTAGTCACGTGTCTACATTTCATTTGTCTCCACCGAGAACAAGGCTTCGATTTGACCTTTCATTCCGTGTCCATGTGCATGGAACCAATAGAATGTAATTGGTGAATATTTCACTGGGCTGAACATCGACATGCTTCTCTGTGGGACTGACCTGCTCCCCCAGCAGGGCCTGCAGGATGGTCAGGTTCCCCGTGTTCTTCAGGCTGAAGATGATGACCTTCCCGGTGTGGTTGAACCTCGGAGCTCCGGCCACGTAGAGCTGAGAGCCCCGAGACGAAATGAGTGAACCCACCGAGTAACCTGGAAGCAGAAGAAGGACCAGAAACAGACCAACGGGAGTCAAGATGTTCTGATGGTTCCCCGTTAACACAGACCAACGAGAGTCAAGATGTTCTGATGGTTCCCCGTTAACACAGACCAACCGGAGTCAAGATGTTCTGATGGTTCCCCGTTAACACAGACCAACGGGAGTCAAGATGTTCTGATGGTTCCCCGTTAACACAGACCAACGAGAGTCAAGATGTTCTGATGGTTCCCCGTTAACACAGACCAACGGGAGTCAAGATGTTCTGATGGTTCCCCGTTAACACAGACCAACGGGAGTCAAGATGTTCTGATGGTTCCCCATTAACACAGACCAACAGGAGTCAAGATGTTCTGATGGTTCCCCATTAACACAGACCAACAGGAGTCAAGATGTTGTGATGGTTCCCCGTTAACACAGACCAACAGGAGTCAAGATGTTGTGATGGTTCCCCGTTAACACAGACCAACAGGACTCAAGATGTTCTGATGGTTCCCCGTTAACACAGACCAACAGGAGTCAAGATGTTCTGATGGTTCCCCGTTAACACAGACCAACGGGAGTCAAGATGTTCTGATGGTACCCCGTTAACACAGACCAACAGGAGTCAAGATGTTCTGATGATTCCCCGTTAACATAGACCAACAGGAGTCAAGATGTTCTGATGGTTCCCCGTTAACACAGACCAACAGGAGTCAAGATGCTCTGATGGTTCCCCGTTAACACAGACCAACAGGAGTCAAGATGTTCTGATGGTTCCCCGTTAACACAGACCAACGAGAGTCAAGATGTTCTGATGATTCCCCGTTAACATAGACCAACAGGAGTCAAGATGTTCTGATGGTTCCCCGTTAACACAGACCAACAGGAGTCAAGATGCTCTGATGGTTCCCCGTTAACACAGACCAACAGGAGTCAAGATGTTCTGATGGTTCCCCAGTTAACACAGACCAACGGGAGTCAAGATGTTCTGATGGTTCCCCGTTAACACAGACCAACAGGAGTCAAGATGTTCTGATGGTTCCCCGTTAACACAGACCAACGGGAGTCAAGATGTTCTGATGGTTCCCCGTTAACACAGACCAACAGGAGTCAAGATGTTCTGATGGTTCCCCGTTAACATAGACCAACGGGAGTCAAGATGTTCTGATGGTTCCCCGTTAACACAGACCAACAGGAGTCAAGATGTTCTGATGGTGCCCCGTTAACATAGACCAACGGGAGTCAAGATGTTCTGTTGGTTCCCCGTTAACACAGACCAACAGGAGTCAAGATGTTCTGATGGTTCCCCGTTAACACAGACCAACAGGAGTCAAGATGTTCTGATGGTTCCCCGTTAACACAGACCAACAGGAGTCAAGATGTTCTGATGGTTCCCCGTTAACACAGACCAACGAGAGTCAAGATGTTCTGATGATTCCCCGTTAACATAGACCAACAGGAGTCAAGATGTTCTGATGGTTCCCCGTTAACACAGACCAACAGGAGTCAAGATGCTCTGATGGTTCCCCGTTAACACAGACCAACAGGAGTCAAGATGTTCTGATGGTTCCCCGTTAACACAGACCAACGGGAGTCAAGATGTTCTGATGGTTCCCCGTTAACACAGACCAACAGGAGTCAAGATGTTCTGATGGTTCCCCGTTAACACAGACCAACGAGAGTCAAGATGTTCTGATGATTCCCCGTTAACATAGACCAACAGGAGTCAAGATGTTCTGATGGTTCCCCGTTAACACAGACCAACAGGAGTCAAGATGCTCTAATGGTTCCCCGTTAACACAGACCAACAGGAGTCAAGATGTTCTGATGGTTCCCCGTTAACACAGACCAACGGGAGTCAAGATGTTCTGATGGTTCCCCGTTAACACAGACCAACAGGAGTCAAGATGTTCTGATGGTTCCCCGTTAACACAGACCAACGGGAGTCAAGATGTTCTGATGGTTCCCCGTTAACACAGACCAACAGGAGTCAAGATGTTCTGATGGTTCCCCGTTAACATAGACCAACGGGAGTCAAGATGTTCTGATGGTTCCCCGTTAACACAGACCAACAGGAGTCAAGATGTTCTGATGGTGCCCCGTTAACATAGACCAACGGGAGTCAAGATGTTCTGATGGTTCCCCGTTAACACAGACCAACAGGAGTCAAGATGTTCTGATGGTTCCCCGTTAACACAGACCAACAGGAGTCAAGATGTTCTGATGGTTCCCCGTTAACACAGACCAACAGGAGTCAAGATGTTCTGATGGTTCCCCATTAACACAGACCAACAGGAGTCAAGATGTTGTGATGGTTCCCCGTTAACACAGACCAACAGGAGTCAAGATGTTGTGATGGTTCCCCGTTAACACAGACCAACAGGACTCAAGATGTTCTGATGGTTCCCCGTTAACACAGACCAACAGGAGTCAAGATGTTCTGATGGTTCCCCGTTAACACAGACCAACGGGAGTCAAGATGTTCTGATGGTACCCCGTTAACACAGACCAACGAGAGTCAAGATGTTCTGATGGTTCCCCGTTAACACAGACCAACAGGAGTCAAGATGTTCTGATGATTCCCCGTTAACATAGACCAACAGGAGTCAAGATGTTCTGATGGTTCCCCGTTAACACAGACCAACAGGAGTCAAGATGCTCTGATGGTTCCCCGTTAACACAGACCAACAGGAGTCAAGATGTTCTGATGGTTCCCCGTTAACACAGACCAACGAGAGTCAAGATGTTCTGATGATTCCCCGTTAACATAGACCAACAGGAGTCAAGATGTTCTGATGGTTCCCCGTTAACACAGACCAACAGGAGTCAAGATGCTCTGATGGTTCCCCGTTAACACAGACCAACAGGAGTCAAGATGTTCTGATGGTTCCCCGTTAACACAGACCAACGGGAGTCAAGATGTTCTGATGGTTCCCCGTTAACACAGACCAACAGGAGTCAAGATGTTCTGATGGTTCCCCGTTAACACAGACCAACGGGAGTCAAGATGTTCTGATGGTTCCCCGTTAACACAGACCAACAGGAGTCAAGATGTTCTGATGGTTCACCGTTAACATAGACCAACGGGAGTCAAGATGTTCTGATGGTTCCCCGTTAACATAGACCAACGGTGGAGGTCAGTTGGTCAAACTGTGTCCAACATTCTGACCGCTAGCTCTCTTGACAACTGATCAGAATATTCATGGTCTTCAGCAGATGAACACAACTTATTCTGGTGACCCCCCCCCCCCCCCCCCTTCCCTGTGGCGCCACCATCAGGCCAAAGTTCCACTTGTACTTCACACAACAAAGAGCTAAATCTTAGAGATGGTAGAGATGGTATGGCCTCGTCATGAGTTCCACTCAGTTTGAATTACTGCTAACGGCAAAGCTGGAACTAAAGCTAGATCATCAGTGCATTGGTTGTTTTGTCCAATTCTTTCATTGGTGTAATTATTGCTGCAAACTCTACAAGCGGGACGTTCAATTGAAAGTATTTAGGTTTAAAGTTGGGGACACATTCCTGAATACAGACAGTTTATCAAATACTGTAACTATCAAACTAATCATGGATGAATATATACATGTAAAACATGTATTAAGAGTAGATAGAGATACAGTCCAGCCTCATTACCGAGATAAGCTCCGTGGTTCTTCAGCTCCTCTGGAAACTCGTCCTTGTACGAGGACTGTGGTGGAACGACTTTGCCGTGTTTCGTCTCTTTCAGCACGGCGCCGTTCCAGTCGTAGGCGCCGACCGCCCCGAGCAGAACGCCGTCCTGATGGAAGAACACGCAAAATAATACATGCAACATCATGTAAGTAGAACTTTATTCATGTGCCAGAGATTGATCAAATGTTACAGCAGTAGAATAAGAGCATCAATAAACAATAGAACAAGAATTAAGTTCATAAGAAGGGACAAAATAAAATAACAATAGAAAAAGTAAATCATAACAACATAAGATTGAACACAAGCATAACAATACAAAGTGAAGAAGTAATACCAACAGCAGTAGATAACACAAACCTGCAGCAGAGCAGCAGTGAAACATGAGAAGAACCTCGTGTTCCTGGAACTATTCGTGTGTTTTGGAGCTTCTACTTTCACAGATTCTGACTGATTTTCCCAGCATGCAGCTCAAGTAACAGAACGCAGGAATGTTCCAGCTCCACTTCCTGAGTAGATTTGACATCGGAGAGCTTTTCACTGTGTATGTGACTCTGTTATCAGGATTTGGTCTATTAGGGCCATTCAAATGTTTGTTGTATTCATTCTACACACATGGAGCCCGAGGAGGAAGTACACAGATCCTTACACAGTCTAAATAATACTTATACTTATAAATAAAACCTTCTGCTTTCAAAAGTAGAAGTAAAAGTCCTCATTGTGCAGAACAATGTTCCCCTGTGATGTATTCCTGGTCCATGTCGTAGCATTTTACTGCTGTAGATCAATGGACGTCCTTCAGTCCAGCAACAAGTCACGACAAGTCATTTAAAACAGGAAGAGAAGTTCCCTCTCTGAGCAGCAATCGTCCAGATCTGATCAGTTTCATACATTACTAAAACATCGACCGTTGACTCTCAGTCTTTGAAAAAGTGACGAGTATCCAGTAATCTCAGTCTGTAGAGTAACAGATGACTGAAGTGTCTAAGATCAAGTGGAATAGAAGTATAAAGTGGTAGTAAATGGCAATACTCAGGTGAAGTAGAAGTACCTCAAAGTTCAGCTAGTATACTCGTGGTATATACTATAATCAAGGTATTGTAGTTGACAGCCGGACCGTCTTAAACCACAACGATCCAAACTTCTTCCAACTCGTGATTGAAAGTCGTCTCAGAACTGAAGCATTGACTCTGAACAGGCTGCTGTTGGTTTATCATTCTCAGAACCTGAACACAACACGTGTGTGTGTGTGTGCGTGTGCGTGTGTGTGCAGTCAATCACACACTCAGATGGAGCTCGTTGAATCCAGATATAAAACCGTTGAGTCATCGTCTCTACGGGCCAGTGAGTCAAGGACCACAGTGGATGACCAAATACTTGGCGACGGCAACACCACAAAGCGTCCTGTCTGCAGGACTCTGCATCTGCACCAGGACTGACTCTAGATCTGCACCAGGACTGACTCTAGATCTGCACCAGGACTGACTCTGCATCTGCACCAGGACTGACTCTAGATCTGCACCAGGTCTGACTCTAGATCTGCACCAGAACTGACTCTAGATCTGCACCAGTACTGACTCTAGATCTGCACCAGGACTGACTCTAGATCTGCACCAGGACTGACTCTAGATCTGCACCAGGACTGACTCTAGATCTGCACCAGGTCTGACTCTGGATCTGCACCAGGACTGACTCTAGATCTGCACCAGGACTGACTCTGCATCTGCACCAGGACTGACTCTAGATCTGCACCAGGACTGACTCTAGATCTGCACCAGGACTGACTCTAGATCTGCACCAGGACTGACTCTAGATCTGCACCAGGACTGACTCTAGATCTGCACCAGGACTGAGTCTGGATCGGTAGGTTCACTGTTAAAGGTCTTGTTGTGATCCGGTCTGAGGAGGACGGTTGACTCACTCAGAGATGATTCATGATTCATGATGTCATCTGTTTCCACATCAGTGTGACGGCTACCTGAGGTCACATGTATCACCTTTTGATCCCCAAAAGAGCAGGAAACACTTTGCATATTTGTGTGTGTGTGTGTGTGATGGTGTGTGTGTGTGTGATGGTGTGTGTGTGTGTGTGATGGTGTGTGTGTGTGTGTGCGTGTGATGGTGTGTGTGTGTGTGTGTGTGTGTGATGGTGTGTGTGTGTGTGTGCGTGTGATGGTGTGTGTGTGTGATGGTGTGTGTGTGTGTGTGTGTGTGTGTGTGATGGTGTGTGTGTGTGTGTGCGTGTGATGGTGTGCGTGTGATGGTGTGTGTATGTGTGATGGTGTGTGTGTGTGTGAGTGTGTGTGATGGTGTGTGTGTGTGTGTGTGTGATGGTGTGTGTGTGTGTGTGTGTGTGATGGTGTGTGTGTGTGTGTGTGTGTGTGTGATGGTGTGTGTGTGTGTGTGTGTGTGTGAGTGTGTGTGATGGTGTGTGTGATGGTGTGTGTGAGTGTGTGTGATGGTGTGTGTGAGTGTGTGTGATGGTGTGTGTGTGTGTGTGTGTGATGGTGTGTGTGTGTGTGTGTGTGTGTGATGGTGTGTGTGTGTGTGTGTGTGTGTGATGGTGTGTGTGTGTGTGTGTGTGATGGTGTGTGTGTGTGTGTGTGTGATGGTGTGTGTGTGTGTGTGTGTGATGGTGTGTGTGTGTGTGTGTGATGGTGTGTGTGTGTGATGGTGTGTGTGTGTGTGTGTGTGATGGTGTGTGTGTGTGTGTGTGAGTGTCTGTGTGTGTGTGTGTGTGAGGGTGTGTGATGGTGTGTGTGTGTGTGTGATGGTGTGTGCATCACTGAAGGCTGAGTGTCTGTGTGTGTGTGTGTGTGAGGGTGTGTGATGGTGTGTGTGTGTGTGTGTGAGTGTCTGTGTGTGTGTGTGTGTGAGGGTGTGTGATGGTGTGTGTGTGTGTGTGTGTGAGAGTGTCTGTGTGTGTGTGTGTGTGAGGGTGTGTGATGGTGTGTGTGTGTGTGTGTGTGTGATGGTGTGTGTGTGTGTGTGTGTGTGTGAGTGTGTGTGTGTGTGTGTGTGTGAGTGTGTGTGTGTGTGTGTGTGTGATGGTGTGTGTGTGTGTGTGTGTGTGTGTGTGAGTGTGTGTGTGTGTGTGTGTGAGTGTGTGTGATGGTGTGTGTGTGTGTGTGTGAGGGTGTGTGATGGTGTGTGTGTGTGTGTGTGTGTGTGATGGTGTGTGTGTGTGTGTGTGTGTGTGTGTGAGTGTGTGTGTGTGTGTGTGTGTGAGTGTGTGTGATGGTGTGTGTGTGTGTGTGTGAGGGTGTGTGATGGTGTGATGGTGTGTGTGTGTGTGTGATGGTGTGTGTGTGTGTGTGTGTGTGTGTGTGAGTGTGTGTGTGTGTGTGTGTGTGAGTGTGTGTGATGGTGTGTGTGTGTGTGTGTGTGTGTGTGTGTGAGTGTGTGTGTGTGTGTGTGTGAGTGTGTGTGATGGTGTGTGTGTGTGTGTGTGTGTGTGTGTGTGAGTGTGTGTGTGTGTGTGTGTGAGTGTGTGTGATGGTGTGTGTGTGTGTTTTTTGGCAGCTTTACGTTCATCTGCTCTGCGTCTCCCAAAGAAAAGTTTCCACGACACCATTTTCACTCCCTGACGTTGGAATTCAGTCGAGTACGATTTTTGGACGAGAAACAACAGAAATATTTCTAGAAGCTTCTTATTCTGCAGCTTCAGACTTGTGTCAGGACCAGAAGCGAACCACGCCTGATGTTTGAGGATCACACTGATACTAATATTTGAGAGTTTGATCTTCTGTTCCCGTCGTCTGCTGATTTTATTGGATTTGCTTTTCTGGAGAAAACTGGAGGAAAATCTGATTAGTTCATGAAGTGGAAACTCAAACCAGACGATTCCTTCAAAATAAAGTACCGATCAGGATGTTATGCTGTCACGGTTTAGGCTTTGCCCGCTGTGTTCCTGTGTTCCTGTGTCTCTGTGTGTGTGTGTGTGTGTTTCCCCTGATTGCACTCATCCTTCTCACCTGCCCAGTCCACCCAGCTGCCTTCGATCTCCTCATCACCCCACACATACATATGCTCCCCTGCTTTCCCTGTCCTGGTTGTGAGATGGTCCTCGTCCGTGCCCCTGTCTGTGCCGGTCTCGTGTCTTGTGTCTTGTGTCTTGTGTCTTCTCCCTCGTGTTGCTCCTGGTTTGTACCTTTGCCTTTTTGTGACTTTGGGTTTTTTGCCCGCTCCCTGTTGGAGTCTCTTTAAGTTTTTTGTTTATGTCCTTTTTTTATGACAAGTAAAGATTCCTAAGTTTAAACCTCGTCTCCAGTGTCTGTGTCTGCGATTGAGTCCTGGATCTGCCCCTCTGGCGTGACATATGCATCAACGATTTGGGGGAAATGATAAGGATTCTTTGTCCAGTAAGAACAGGTCTTTGGAAATAAAACATGATAAACAATCGACTACGCAAAATCTAAAGAGTCAAATCAGAAACAATACTGAGTCGTCACATCATCACTTTATGGACATCAACACACAAGAGTGTGTTCGATGTGTGAACTGAACCAATAGAAGACCTCGTTACTCACTTTGACCAAGTGTGAGGAGAAACCAGCCTGAGCCATCTGCAGACCGAACCCTCGACCCTGACTGCTGGTTCCTGCAGAATGGAAGCAGAGACGACATCATCGTGTTAATAAAGCTTTTTTAAATGTCACATGTGGAGTCCAGCAGTAGTGATCCCACTGGGAATCAACAGCCTGAACGACGGCTCTCTGCGCATGTAGAGGTGAAAGCAGCACAAAGGTTCACATCAGCAGATTGTAGCACTGAGAGGAAGTGAGGGGAAGGAAGTGAAGCATCTAGCAGCACAGAAGATTGATGAGAATAAAGAAGGTGGAGGGATTTCTCACTGGAAGGAAGCAGAAACTCAACAGGTGGCTAATTTCTGGTCTGGAAAACCTCGCTTAGCCAGCTCCCCGTCACGCCAGCCTCAGAGAAGCAGATAAAACACGGACGGACGGAGGCTTCACACCTTCAACCCATCAACAGATACCCAACATGCTGATGGTCAGCTGACCTTCCAGAGAGAAGATCCTCTCTCCCAGCGCGTCCGCGATGTCCTTCAGCGCCGACTCGTCCGACACATTGAAGAAGTGCTTCTCGTCCGGGTCGCTGGCGATGAACTTGATTTCCTTCAGAAAGGCTTCGGGGTTGATTCCTCGACGGTTGTAATAACCCAGAACCTGGACAAGACCCAGAGCAAAGCACTCAGGACAGAGTTCTTGAAGTCCAAAACAACAGAGGAGGAGGTTTGATGCAAAAACTGGGAAGTTGGAAGAAAGAAGGTCCAAGTTCTCAGAAAACGAACGCTACATCAGACAGGACGCCAGCAGGACAGACTCACAGCGATGGCGTACATGGTGATGTTGTCTCTCTCGCTGTCGGCGATGGCCTGCACCAGCTGTGGACTATCGTGAGATTCTCCGTCCGTGATCACAATCATCACCTTTTGAGCGCCGGGTCGGCCGCCGCGCTTGAACGCCTCCGACCTGCACAGCGAAGAACAGTAAGTGAACCTGGTTCGGTTACCGTGCGGCCTTCATCCTCCCCGATGGACATCGCTTTTGTGTCGTACCGCGCCACGTTGATGCCCAGTGCCGTCCTCGTCTCCTCGCCGCCCCGCTGGTCGATGCCCCTGGCGGCCTCCACCACCTCCTCCACCGTCTGGTACTCACCCAGACCGAACTCGTGGACCACCGTGGAGCCGTACTGAACCACACCCACCTGCAGCCAAAACACACCACAGCTCAGTCCAGACCCCAAAACCCTGCACCTTAAGGGGTCAGAGAGCTTTTCCTCTGTCAGCCTGTTGGTCAGCTTCCAGTAAAGCCAGTCCGCTACTGGTGGCCGCTCCACTGCAGCAGATAATGGTTCACATCTTTGATCAAGATCATGGCAGTGGGGACTGTTGAAGGTAGAGACTGCTAGTTTTAAGGATTCCTATTTCTCTGTTGCATGCTGGGATATAAATTGACACGTAAATCTGGACTACTGCAGTCTATGAGCTCTGTTTCCACTACAAGCATTACGTTTGAGGTTTAGTTGCATGGTGATCAACTTCCAGACCTTATAATGACTTATTCAAACTAGGTACTAAAGATTAAATGCTATGCCATGTTAGCTCCAAGGCTAACATGGCTCCAATGGCTCCTTATGTAAGGAGCCTCATGCATGTTCTAGTTGCATCATCTGTTGTAGTGTCTGCTGCTGAACAAATGCTGCATTCAGGGAAACGAGAGGCGACAAACTCTGCTGTTTTATATTTATGCAATATCGAGTGTATATATTTAAATATTCTTTAAATCCAGTGATGAACCGACCTGCGTCTGACCTGGGCCGATGTAGAACTTCTGCAGGATGGTGATGAGGAAGTCCTGGACCTCGTACCACGGATAGATGGAGTTAGAACCGTCCAGAACGATCACGATGTCCATGAGCGTCTCACATCCTGTAAGACAACACACAGAACAAGACGGATGGATGGATGGAGGATTTATGGATGGATGGATGGAGGATTTATGGATGGATGGATGGATTTATGGATGGATGAATGGATGGATGGATGATTGGCTGGATGGATAGAGGATGATGGATGGATCGTGAATGGATGGATGGATTGATAGATGGATGGATGGACAATGGAGAATGAATGGATGGATGATGGATGGACGATGGCTGTATGACTGAATGAATGGATGAATATAGTTTTAATAGACGGTGTGCGTGTGCTCTGTTTACTCTGCAGGGCCGGGGCGATGGTGTGGGACAGTCTGAAGTTGCGGCTGACCCTGGAACAGATCCCGGTGCTGTACAGGGAGCTTCCACACTCATGGGACCAGAGAGGACCACAGGTCTGAGGACACATTCACACACACAGGGACACAAAGACACTCTGAGGTGAGGCTGAGCGGAGGCCGAGGTGGTCTCTGTGGTTCTGGGTCATGTGACTCACCACAAAGCTGCCGTCCTTCGGGTTGGAGGTCAGCGTCATCCCGAGTCTCATCTTGTCTTTCCTCTCAGACACGTTGTCCAGAGAGAGTTCACCTGCAAAGCATCACGGACCGTTACAGTCGGACAGGTCAGAGGAGCGTCGGTTACTCTACGGTCAGCAGCTGACATGCAGCAGGAGAATGTAAATATTCTCTTTTTCATTCGATTCATTAAAACTGCTGCTTTTTGCATTTTAATGTTTAACATGTTATGTCAACACATGTGCGCTGAGGCTTTTGATAATTTCTTTATTAATTCAACGTAAATATGTAGAGAGTATAAACGGTGATATTGGTGGGATAGATTCGTAGAATATCTCTTTTGGAATTATGCATTTTAATTACATCAGTGATGTTTTACTTTTACTAATGTAGTAATCTAGTGTCTTTACTTCACTGGAGTATTTTTAATGTATTCTACTTCTTCTTAATCATGCTTAGAAGTAGATTAACGGCTCTGCAACCTACAGAGGAGTTATTCTAACTGCTCAGCTTTAGTACAATTTTCAAAATAAATGTCTAGCACAAGATAATAACTTAATAATAATAAACAAGAAAACACTTTCACCTCTCTGCATAGTAAATACTTTGTCTTTTGGATACCTGAAGTACTTTTACTTAAGTTTCATTGTGACTGCAGTACTTTTACCCACATTGTGTTATTTATACTATATTTATGAACGTGTTGCTCACCGAGGTTCAGTCTGGTGCAGTTTGCAGAGCTTCTGGTGTCCAGCGGGCACCTGAACACATCACCAGTCTGCTGCTTCCCTGTGGACTCGAAGGGAGCTCCAACCAGCAACCTGCACGCACACGCATACACACACACACACACACACACACACACACACACACACGGTGACAGGTTACTAACCCTGCTGCACCATGATGGTGAATTAACTTGCTTAATTAAGTCGTGTGTGTGTGTGTGTGTGTGTGTGTGTGTGTGTGTGTGTGTGTGTGTGTGTGTGTGTGTGTGTGTGCGTGCGTGCGTGCGTGCGTGCGTGCGTGCGTGCGTGCGTGCGTGCGTGCGTGCGTGCGTGCGTGCGTGCGTGCGTGCGTGCGTGCGTGCGTGCGTGCGTGCGTGCGTGCGTGCGTGCGTGCGTGTTTGCGTGTGTGCGTGTGTGCGTGTGTGCGTGCGTGCGTGCGTGCGTGCGTGCGTGCGTGCGTGTGTGTGTGTGTGGAATATTCTTCTTCAGGGGGATGTGTTTATCTCTCCTGTTGGTCATCAACACAGATCTCTGTTCAATATGTCAGAACAACTTTGTTCCCTCGATCTGGTTTTAGAATCAGTGGTTTCACTAGGAAACTCTGGATCTTCAGTTGTAGCCATGAAGTCTTCTTGTGCCAAAACCAAGAATTCAATGACTTCCAGAGTTAGAGTTCATGAGACTGAAGTGAGGGAACAGCCGATAACTGACGAGCTCAACAACAACAGCGATGTGATGTCATTGTTTTATTGGTTATTCGATGCGTTCGGTAAAGGCTCATGTTTTATGTTGCAGCCATGAGTTCCTGTTATAATCACCGTTAAACATTTCACAGGTCTGACAGTGAACGCGTCAGTCTGCAGATGTTTGAGAGGTTGTGGTGCGTTCAGGCTCTGCTGCTGCAGCTGGAAACAATCACACTGAACTCCTCAACGAGCCAAGAAAAACCAACAACCTGTCGGCCGCGCTAACAGTTTGGTTTCAGCGGCGACGGAGCGGTCGGTCGGCACGCGTGTTGAATGTGAGGAGAGAAAAAAACGCACGCACGCACACTCACGCACTCACTCACTCACTCATTCACACTCACACACGTACACTCACATATACGCACGCACGCACACACACACCTATATGTGTGCGTGCGTGGTGTGTGGCACCATGTGGATGGTGCCAGCGGAACCGCCTCCACATCAACTCCAGCAAGACCAAGGAGCTGGTCGTGGACTTCCGCCGGGGTAAACGCCCTCCTCCGACACCGGTGAGCATCCAGGGACTGGACATTGAGGTCGTGAAGTCGTATAAGTACCTGGGTGTTCACTTGAACAATAAACTGGACTGGACTGACCACGCTCACGCTCTTTATAAAAAAGGACAGAGCAGACTCTTTCTGCTGAGGAGACTGAGGTCTTTTGGGGTGCAGGGAGCACTCCTGAAGACCTTCTTCGACTCCGTGGTGGCATCAGCCATCTTCTATGGAGTGGTCTTCTGGAACAGCAGCATCGCGGCAGCTGACAGGAGGAGACTGGACAAACTGGTGAGGAAGGCCAGCAGCGTGCTGGGGTGTCCACTGGATACTGTGGAGGTGGTGGGAGACAGGAGGATGATGGCGAAGCTCTCATCCCTGATGAGCCACGCCTCCCACCCCATGCAGGACACTCTGGCAGCTCTGCACAGCTCCTTCAGTCACCGGCTGATTCACCCCCGGTGTCTGAGGGAGAGGTACCACAAGTCCTTTCTCCCCGCTGCTGTCAGGCTGCACAACAAACTGCTCTCGGTGGACAACTAACACTTGAACACTTGAACACGAACACTTTGCACACACTGAACACTTTAATTCATTCACCTGGTGCAATATCTTATCTAATCCGTGCAATATCCAATATGTTTAAGTATTTACCTGATCCGCCTGTATATTCTGTATATTCTGTATATTCTGTATATACTGGCATATTTAGTATATCTAATACTCTTCTTACTGTCTTATTTTATTACTGTTTTACTGTTTAGTTTATTATATTACTTGATTTTTATCTTTATTTTATTACTTGTGAGCAATGCTGCTGTAATCCTGTAATTTCCCCACTGAGGGACTAATAAAGGATTATCTTATCTTATCTTATCTTATCTTATACACACACGCGCTCACACACACTCTCACACACACACTTTACTTCAGGATTGTTGTGGTTGTTTCTATCTTCGTCTCTGAGATCGTAATGATTTCGAGGGTTAAAACTTGCTTCAGGTTTGTGTCAGTGAGGTGAACGAGTCGGACACATTAAGAACTATGAACGTGAACTATGAACGTGAACTATGAACGTGAAGAACTATGAACGTGAAGAACTATGAACGTGAAGAACTATGAACGTGAAGAACTATGAACGTGAACTATGAACGTGAAGAACTATGAACCTGAAGAACTATGAACCTGAAGAACTATGAACATGAAGAACTATGAACGTGAAGAACTATGAACGTGAACTATGAACGTGAAGAACTATGAACGTGAAGAACTATGAACGTGAAGAACTATGAACGTGAAGAACTATGAACGTGAAGAACTATGAACGTGAAGAACTATGAACCTGAAGAACTATGAACGTGAAGAACTATGAACCTGAAGAACTATGAACCTGAAGAACTATGAACATGAAGAACTATGAACCTGAAGAACTATGAACCTGAAGAACTATGAACGTGAACTATGAACCTGAAGAACTATGAACGTGAAGAACTATGAACGTGAACTATGAACCTGAAGAACTATGAACGTGAAGAACTATGAACGTGAACTATGAACCTGAAGAACTATGAACATGAAGAACTATGAACGTGAACTATGAACGTGAAGAACTATGAACGTGAACTATGAACCTGAAGAACTATGAACGTGAAGAACTATGAACGTGAAGAACTATGAACCTGAAGAACTATGAACCTGAAGAACTATGAACGTGAAGAACTATGAACGTGAAGAACTATGAACCTGAAGAACTATGAACGTGAAGAACTATGAACCTGAAGAACTATGAACGTGAAGAACTATGAACGTGAAGAACTATGAACCTGAAGAACTATAAACCTGAAGAACTATGAACCTGAAGAACTATGAACCTGAAGAACTATGAACATGAAGAACTATGAACCTGAAGAACTATGAACCTGAAGAACTATGAACATGAAGAACTATGAACGTGAACTATGAACATGAAGAACTATGAACCTGAAGAACTATGAACTTGAACTATGAACGTGAAGAACTATGAACCTGAAGAACTATGAACGTGAAGAACTATGAACGTGAACTATGAACCTGAAGAACTATGAACGTGAAGAACTATGAACGTGAAGAACTATGAACGTGAAGAACTATGAACCTGAAGAACTATGAACGTGAATAACTATGAACCTGAAGAACTATGAACCTGAAGAACTATGAACATGAAGAACTATGAATGTGAAGAACTATGAACCTGAAGAACTATGAACGTGAACTATGAACCTGAAGAACTATGAACGTGAACTATGAACCTGAAGAACTATGAACGTGAAGAACTATGAACGTGAACTATGAACCTGAAGAACTATGAACGTGAAGAACTATGAACCTGAAGAACTATGAACATGAAGAACTATGAACGTGAACTATGAACGTGAAGAACTATGAACGTGAAGAACTATGAACCTGAAGAACTATGAACGTGAAGAACTATGAACCTGAAGAACTATGAACGTGAAGAACTATGAACCTGAAGAACTATGAACGTGAAGAACTATGAACCTGAAGAACTATGAACATGAAGAACTATGAACGTGAACTATGAACGTGAAGAACTATGAACGTGAACTATGAACGTGAAGAACTATGAACGTGAAGAACTATGAACGTGAAGAACTATGAACGTGAACTATGAACCTGAAGAACTATGAACATGAACTATGAACATGAATCATGGAAACATTGAGTTTCTTCTACTGTTCGTATAACGTTCTCACTCCCGACTCCAACACCACTGGGAGCTGCAGGTTCCCGACAGGGCGCCCTCTGGTGGACGTAGTCCTGGTGGCAGGAGTCCTGACAAACACAGGACTTTCACCAGGAGACCTCTGTCCGTGTCCCGCGTGACACCGAGTCAGTGTGGACTGATGTTAGGGTTTGCCTGTTAAGTGTTTTCATTATCTGATCTCTGGTGAACCTGGAGTGAAAGGTGACGTAACCTCCGAGCTCCAGCGTGACCTGTGAGCTTTAAAGATTCTCTCACAAACCCAACGTTGTCTTCGTGGGTTTTCTTCGACGAGGCCCGTTTATTAGGAGAAGTGAAAAGATTCTCGATGTTTTCTGGACATGTAAATCAAGTGCCAGGTCACCAGGACCCTGATGGTTTACGGGTACTGAGAAGTATGACGGATCACGTCGTCTGGATGAGAACGTCAGACAAACAGCTGAGATGTTAAGATGTGCAGAGGAACACCTCCCCACAGAGCGGCGCCGTGTTCTCCTGAGGAGTGACTGAACCACGGCACATAGTTTCCACATCCAGCGCTCCGCCTCGGGACGCAGGAGGAGAAGCCGGGCGCGAGACGAAATACTTTCCACATATTTACCTGCGACTTCAAAGGCTCAGAGAGATTCTGTAATCCTGGACGACTGAGAGGGTTTTCATCACCGCTCAAATGGTTCCAGATCATAGAAAACAGAGAATGTTGCTCAATCTCACAGCAGACGGACAAACAACAGTCTGGAGCAAGATTCTCTCTCCTCCTTTAACTTCTCCGCCTGTTTTCAGAGGCATTTAAGGTTACATCTACCCCAGAATCCCCGGATTCATCCGGGTTCATCCGGGTTCATCCGGGTTCATCCGGATTCATCCGGATTCATCCGGATTCATCCGGATTCATCCGGGTTCATCCGGATTCATCTGGATTCATCCGGGTTCATCCGGGTTCATCCGGGTTCATCTGGATTCGTTGGATGTTCTCTGAGATTAAAGTCGTAAATTTAAGAGAAAATAACTAGATCCTTGTGGAAGCCATGGTTAGCCATGAACTGGGATCCTCACCACTGACGTCCTCCCGCCTCGTGCTGCTGGACTGGGTGTACTGTGTGTACTGGGTATACTGTGTGTAGTGTGTGTAGTGTGTGTAGTGTGTGCACTGGGTGTACTATGAGTAGTGTGTGTACTGTGTGTAGTGTGTGTACTGTGTACTGGGTATACTGTGTGTAGTGTGTATACTGTGTACTGGGTATACTGTGTGTAGTGTGTGTACTAGTTGTACTATGTGGACTGTGTGTACTGTGTGTACTGGGTATACTGTGTGTAGTGTGTGTAGTGTGTGTAGTGTGTGTACTGGGTGTACTATGAGTAGTGTGTGGACTGTGTGTAGTGTGTGGACTGTGTGTACTATGTGTAGTGTGTGTACTGTGTGTACTGGGTATACTATGTGTAGTGTGTGTACTGTGTACTGGGTATACTGTGTGTAGTGTGTGTACTGTGTGTAGTGTGTGTACTATATGTACTATATGTACTAGTTGTACTATGTGGACTGTGTGTACTGTGTGTACTGGGTATACTGTGTGTAGTGTGTGTAGTGTGTGTAGTGTGTGCACTGGGTGTACTATGAGTAGTGTGTGTACTGTGTGTAGTGTGTGTACTGTGTACTGGGTATACTGTGTGTAGTGTGTATACTGTGTACTGGGTATACTGTGTGTAGTGTGTGTACTAGTTGTACTATGTGGACTGTGTGTACTGTGTGTACTGGGTATACTGTGTGTAGTGTGTGTAGTGTGTGTAGTGTGTGTACTGGGTGTACTATGAGTAGTGTGTGGACTGTGTGTAGTGTGTGGACTGTGTGTACTATGTGTAGTGTGTGTACTGTGTGTACTGGGTATACTATGTGTAGTGTGTGTACTGTGTACTGGGTATACTGTGTGTAGTGTGTGTACTGTGTGTAGTGTGTGTACTATATGTACTATATGTACTAGTTGTACTATGTGGACTGTGTGTACTGTGTGTACTGGGTATACTGTGTGTAGTGTGTGTAGTGTGTGTACTATGAGTAGTGTGTGTACTGTGTGTAGTGTGTGTACTGTGTACTGGGTATACTGTGTGTAGTGTGTATACTGTGTACTGGGTATACTGTGTGTAGTGTGTGTACTAGTTGTACTATGTGGACTGTGTGTACTGTGTGTACTGGGTATACTGTGTGTAGTGTGTGTACTGGGTGTACTATGAGTAGTGTGTGGACTGTGTGTAGTGTGTGGACTGTGTGTACTATGTGTAGTGTGTGTACTGTGTGTACTGGGTATACTATGTGTAGTGTGTGTACTGTGTACTGGGTATACTGTGTGTACTGTGTGTACTATGTGTAGTGTGTGTACTGTGTGTACTGTGTGTACTGGGTATAGTGTGTGTACTGTGTGTAGTGTGTGTGTACTATGTGTAGTGTGTGTACTGTGTGTACTGTGTGTACTGTGTGTACTGGGTATACTGTGTGTACTGGGTATACTGTGTGTAGTGTGTGGTGTGTGTAGTGTGTGTACTGTGTGTAGTGTGTAGTGTGTGTACTGTGTGTAGTGTGTGTACTGTGTGTAGTGTGTGTACTGTGTGGACTGTGTGTGCTGCAGTGGTGGGCCGTCAGGGCCTGCAAGGCCTTCTCTGCTGGCCTAAACAGAATCACAAAGCTATTTATATTTTATAACTTAATAATGTTTCTTAAATACACTACATATATTATAATTTATAACATATTTTCCCCATTATCTTATTTTCTCATTGCACAGCTCCTGTGTTCCTCAGTTGCTCTGCTTCCAGTGCAGCTTGTTTTAAGTAGAGCTTTTATCCAATCAGATCTCACCTCTGTGTCTCTAGGTAGAACAGAGGCCCGAGGCCTGCAGACTCTCACGTGAATCCATGTGCAGTTTAAGTGAATGGGGACGATATTGTTGATTGTCATAGTGTTCAACCAATCAGATCTTTAGTTAGACATGTTGGGCGTATTCTTTGACGTGTCAGCGCTGCTAGCCGGCCTATAATGACGTCAGCATTACATGCCGCTCAGTGTTCATGTGCAGCTCGGGTAGTGAATCACATCACGTGATGCAGCTCAGCCAATCAAATATGGGCATTCTGACTGAGTGAGATGCACCATGACACAGGGGGCTGAGACGAGGAAAGACTGCAGAGCAGTACGTTCTATGCTCAAGTTGTGAACGTAAAATCATAAGATGATCTCTGTGGGACGTGACTTGTCATTAAGAAGTGATGGTGGGTCCCACAGCCAGACCAGCTGAGAACCACTGTCCTCCATCAGCGCAGAAAACATTATGTTTTCCTGAATATGAGCTTCTGCATTTTCCAGATGCTCTAGTACGATTCAAACGTATTGCAAGTCTCGTACCGTACATAGGTACGTACATTTAATACCTACATAGTTACAGCCTTAGAAACTAATAATAACTGTGGCGCCATCATGTGGTTATAAGGTGGTATTTCAGCTGCAGGACAACAGTGAAGGCCCAGCTATAAAATGCACGGCCCGCCACTGGTGTACTGTGTGTACTAGTTGTACTATGTGGACTGTGTGTACTAGTTGTACTAGTTGTACTATGTGTACTGTGTGTACTATGTGTACTAGTTGTACTAGTTGTAATATGTGGACTGTGTGTACTAGTTGTACTAGTTGTACTATGTGGACTGGGATCCTCAACACTGGTGTACTGTGTGTACTGTGTGTACTATGTGTACTAGTTGTACTATGTGTACTAGTTGTACTGTGTACTAGTTGTACTATGTGGACTATGTGGACTGTGTGTACTATGTGTACTAGTTGTACTATGTGGACTGGGATCCTCACCACTGGTGTACTGTGTGTACTATGTGTACTATGTGTACTATGTGTACTAGTTGTACTATGTGGACTGTGTGTACTGTGTGTACTATGTGTACTAGTTGTACTATGTGTACTATGTGTACTAGCTGTACTATGTGTACTATGTGTACTATGTGTACTAGTTGTACTATGTCTACTAGTTGTACTATGTGGACTGGGATCCTCACCACTGGTGTACTGTGTGTACTATGTGTACTAGTTGTACTATGTGGACTGTGTGTACTGTGTACTAGTTGTACTATGTGGACTGTGTGTACTATGTGTACTATGTGTACTAGTTGTACTATGTGTACTGTGTGTACTAGTTGTACTATGTGTACTAGTTGTACTATGTGGACTGGGATCCTCACCACTGGCGTCCTCCCGCCTCGTGCTGCTGGACTGTGTATCCAAACTGGTTTTCTTTAGAACCAGAGAAGATCTTAAAGTTCTTGGTGTCGAAGTTGAAGCAGAGCTGAAGATCTGAAACACAGAACAAGAAGAAGTTAAAGAAGAAGAAGTTAAAGAAGAAGAAGTTAAAGAAGAAGCTGTATAAGGTCTGAGATCAGTTTCACTTTTCTAAACTGTCACAAAATGAACCAGAATTAAAACATTTTGCAAAGAAAAGATTTAGTTTCTTTGTCGTACTTAAGAGACAGTACAAGAAGTATCCAGATCCTTTACTGCAGTAAAAGTACTAAAGAAGATAAAATACTTTGTAACTCTGACAAAAATAGAAGTGACATCATTTTTCCAAAACTGAGATCATTGTGGAAAAAGGAGCTCAGAGATGATGTCATCGTTTCATCAGAATCTGTATCATCCAGACGAGTAATAATAATAATAATAATAATAATAATAATAATAACGTAATAAATAAACATTCCTCTTTATTTATCTTCAGAGAAATAAAAGTTTTGTTTTAAACTTTTAACTGTTTCATCTTTTTATTTTGAGTTCAGTTTAGTTTATATGACAGTAATCTGTGATATTATATTAATATTGCTGATCTCAATCTTATGAGAAGTATCGGAAAGTAACTTTTGCAGTACTTAAGTAAAGTTTTGAGGTACTTTTTACTGAGCTACATTTATCTCTAGTTAGATGGAAATATATATATCAATATATATTTATATATACATGAGAATATAATGACATCATGTATATTATTGTGAAATGTTATGTTGAGCACCTCAAGTACATTGTGATTCTGATACTTGTGTACTTTTACTGAAGTAGAACTTTGAAACGTTGTATTTAAACTGTGGTATTAATGCTTCTACTGAAGTAGAATCTCATTTCATCCAGAAGAAAGAAACTGAAGCTATCACGACTCTGAACTGCTTCTGCCTCAGTGTCCTTGAGCCAGGCAGCAGAGTCCTATGACCCCCCACCCTCCCCATGACCCCCGTGGTCTCTGTGGCAAAGATGACAGAGAGGCATGATGGGTAAAATAACTGAACGTTCCCTTCAACCCCCTGAACCCCAGAAACCCAGCGCTGGTCTGAAGCAGCGCTCATCAGCCAGAAGCTGTAAAAACACGCCATAGTCGTCAGATGTTCATCTTTCTCACGGTCCTTGAACACATCGTGTGTGACGAACGCTTCTATCAGAAAAAGGAACCGAAGCGAAGCTTTAAAATGTGATATTTCATCATGAACATGATATTCTTCATGTTCTCATTATAAATGTCTCCTCTAATAAAGAGTTCACTTCAACCAGAGTGTGTGAAGCTATGAAGTCATGATGGATTCATCTGAGACCAGCAGTCATGTGACTACAAGGAGGAGACACTGAACGACAGGAAGTGAACCCAGAGCATGGTTCTGTTCCATAGAGGAGCAGGACTTTTATTTTGACGTGAAAATCAAGACCACAGAGAGAGAAACAGCAGAAAGTACTTTGGTGCTCAGAGGGTTTTAAACCAGCTCCATTTATCAGAGCTGTTGGTGAGAGACGACGCAGTCACCAGATCCAGACACCAGATCCAGATCCAGACACTAGATCCAGATCCAGACACCAGATCCAGACACCAGATCCAGATCCAGACACCAGATCCAGACACCAGATCCAGACACCAGATCCCGAACCAGACACCAGATCCAGACACCAGATCCAGACACCAGATCCAGATCCAGACACCAGATCCAGACACCAGATCCAGATCCAGAACCAGATCCAGATCCAGACACCAGATCCAGACACCACACACCAGATCCAGACACCAGATCCAGACACCAGATCCAGATCCAGATCCAGATCCAGACACCAGACACCAGATCCAGATCCAGACACCAGATCCAGATCCAGACACCAGATCCCGAACCAGACACCAGATCCAGACACCAGATCCAGATCCAGACACCAGATCCAGACACCAGATCCAGATCCAGAACCAGACACCAGATCCAGATCCAGATCCAGACACCAGACACCAGATCCAGATCGAGACACCAGATCCAGATCCAGACACCAGATCCAGATCCAGATCCAGACACCAGATCCAGATCCAGACACCAGATCCAGACACCACATCCAGATCCAGAACCAGACACCAGATCCAGATCCAGATCCAGACACCAGATCCAGACACCAGATCCAGATCCCGAACCAGACACCAGATCCAGACACCAGATCCAGATCCAGAACCAGACACCAGATCCAGATCCAGATCCAGACACCAGATCCAGACACCAGATCCAGATCCAGACACCAGATCCAGATCCAGACACCAGATCCAAATCCAGACACCAGAACCAGACACCAGATCCAAATCCAGACACCAGAACCAGACACCAGATCCAGATCCAGACACCAGATCCAGATCCAGACACCAGATCCAGATCCAGACACCAGATCCAGACACCAGATCCAGATCCAGATCCAGACACCAGATCCAGACACCAGATCCAGATCCAGACACCAGATCCAGACACCAGATCCAGACACCAGATCCAGATCCAGACACCAGATCCAGAACCAGACACCAGATCCAGATCCAGATCCAGATCCAGACACCAGATCCAGATCCAGACACCAGATCCAGATCCAGACACCAGATCCAGACACAGATCCAGACACCAGATCCAGATCCAGACACCAGATGTGTTTCTATATGTTTCTATATGTTTCTATGTGTTTCTATGTGTTTCTATATGTTTCTATGTGTTTCTATATGTTTCTATGTGTTTCTATGTGTTTCTATATGTTTCTATGTGTTTCTATATGTTTCTATATGTTTATATGTGTTTCTATGTGTTTCTATATGTTTCTATGTGTTTCTATGTGTTTCTATGTGTTTCTATGTGTTTCTATATGTTTCTATGTGTTTCTATATGTTTCTATATGTTTCTATGTGTTTCTATATGTTTCTATGTGTTTCTATATGTTTCTATGTGTTTCTATGTGTTTCTATATGTTTCTATGTGTTTCTATGTGTTTCTATATGTTTCTATGTGTTTCTATGTGTTTCTAGGTGTTTCTAGGTGTTTCTATGTGTTTCTATGTGTTTCTATGTGTTTGTAGGTGTTTCTATGTGTTTCTATGTGTTTCTATATGTTTCTATGTGTTTGTAGGTGTTTCTATGTGTTTCTATGTGTTTCTATGTGTTTCTATATGTTTCTATGTGTTTCTATGTGTTTCTATGTGTTTCTATGTTTCTATGTGTTTCTATGTGTTTCTATGTGTTTCTATATGTTTCTATGTGTTTCTATATGTTTCTATGTGTTTCTATGTGTTTCTATATGTTTCTAGCATCCACCCCTCCCCCCACCCAGTCCTCCCTGCTGCTGCAACCCCCATCATCTGCATCCCCTGTGGATTATTACCCCCCCTCCACCTCCCCCCTTCCCACAGCACTCGGCTCCCCTCCACACCTCTCACACCCAGCACCCTACGACCAGCAACCCACCCCCACTCCAACACACAGCACCCCACCCCCCAGAGTGTCCCTCAACCAAGTGAGGAATGAACTGAGGAGGATCAAGGCGAGGAAGGCCACGGGTCCAGACGGCATCAGCTCAAGGCTCCTCAAAACCTGCGCAGACCAGCTGTGCGGGATAGCGGAGCACATATTCAACTTGAGCTTGAGGCTGAGGAAAGTACCACAGCTATGGAAGACATCCTGCGTGGTACCGGTACCAAAGAACCCGCGGCCCAAGGACCTCAACAGCTACAGGCCGGTGGCGTTGACATCCCACCTGATGAAGACCCTGGAGAGGCTGGTCCTTGCCCATCTCCGCCCTCTGGTGAGTTCATCCCTGGACCCACTTCAGTTCGCCTACCAGTCCGGCATCGGGGTGGATGACGCCGTCATCTTCCTGCTGCAGAGATGCCTCTCTCACCTGGAAAAGGCTGGAAGCACTGTGAGAGTCATGTTCTACGACTTCTCCAGTGCCTTCAACACCATCCAGCCTTTGCTTCTGAGGGACAAGCTGGAGCAGACCGGGGTGGACCACCACCTCACTGCATGGATCCTGGACTACCTCACCAACCGTCCACAGTATGTGCGGATACGGGAGTGTGAGTCAGATCGGGTGTCCTGCAGCACAGGGGCCCCACAGGGAACCGTTCTAGCTCCATTCCTCTTCTCCATTTACACCTCGGACTTCAAACACAACTCTGCAAACTGCCACCTGCAAAAGTTCTCTGACGACTCTGCAATCGTCGGCCTCATCTCCGCCGATGATGACAGAGAATACAGGGAACTAAACCAAGACTTTTTAGGATGGTGCCAGCGGAACCGCCTCCACATCAACTCCAGCAAGACCAAGGAGCTGGTCGTGGACTTCCGCCGGGGTAAACGCCCTCCTCCGACACCGGTGAGCATCCAGGGACTGGACATTGAGGTCGTGAAGTCGTATAAGTACCTGGGTGTTCACTTGAACAATAAACTGGACTGGACTGACCACGCTCACGCTCTTTATAAAAAAGGACAGAGCAGACTCTTTCTGCTGAGGAGACTGAGGTCTTTTGGGGTGCAGGGAGCACTCCTGAAGACCTTCTTCGACTCCGTGGTGGCATCAGCCATCTTCTATGGAGTGGTCTTCTGGAACAGCAGCATCGCGGCAGCTGACAGGAGGAGACTGGACAAACTGGTGAGGAAGGCCAGCAGCGTGCTGGGATGTCCACTGGATACTGTGGAGGTGGTGGGAGACAGGAGGATGATGGCGAAGCTCTCATCCCTGATGAGCCACGCTTCCCACCCCATGCAGGACACTCTGGCAGCTCTGCACAGCTCCTTCAGTCACCGGCTGATTCACCCCCGGTGTCTGAGGGAGAGGTACCGCAAGTCCTTTCTCCCCGCTGCTGTCAGGCTGCACAACAAACTGCTCTCGGTGGACCACTAACACACTGAACACTTGAACACGAACACTTTGCACACACTGAACACTTTAATTCATTCACCTGGTGCAATATCTCATCTAATCCGTGCAATATCCAATATGTTTTAAGTATTTACCTGATCCGCCTGTATATTCTGTATATTCTGTATATTCTGTATATACTGGCATATTTAGTATATCTAATACTCTTCTTACTGTCGTATTTTATTACTGTTCTACTGTTTACTGTTTAGTTTATTATATTACTTGTTTTTTATCTTTATTTTATTACTTGTGAGCAATGCTGCTGTAATCCTGTAATTTCCCCACTGAGGGACTAATAAAGGATTATCTTATCTTATCTTATATGTTTCTATGTGTTTCTATATGTTTCGATGTGTTTCGATGTGTTTCTATGTGTTTCGAGATGTTTCTATATGTTTCTATGTGTTTCTATGTGTTTCTATGTGTTTCTATGTGTTTCTATATGTTTCTATGTGTGTCTATGTGTTTCTATGTGTTTCTATGTGTTTCTATATGTTTCTATGTGTTTCTATGTGTTTCTATGTGTTTGTTTCTTTATGTTTCTATGTGTTTCTAGGTGTTTCTATGTGTTTGTTTCTTTATGTTTCTATGTGTTTGTTTCTATGTGTTTCTATATGTTTCTATGTGTTTCTATGTGTTTCTATGTGTTTGTTTCTTTATGTTTCTATGTGTTTCTAGGTGTTTCTATGTGTTTCTATATGTTTCTATGTGTTTCTATGTGTTTCTATGTGTTTCTATATGTTTCTATGTGTTTCTATATGTTTCTAGATGTTTCTATGTGTTTCTATATGTTTCTAGATGTTTCTATGTGTTTCTATATGTTTCTATGTGTTTCTATATGTTTCTATGTGTTTCTATGTGTTTCTATGTGTTTCTATGTGTTTCTAGGTGTTTCTATATGTTTCTATGTGTTTCTATGTGTTTCTATATGTTTCTATGTGTTTCTATGTGTTTCTATGTGTTTCTATATGTTTCTATGTGTTTCTATGTGTTTCTATATGTTTCTATGTGTTTCTATGTGTTTCTATGTGTTTCTATATGTTTCTATGTGTTTCTATGTGTTTCTATGTGTTTCTATGTGTTTCTATGTGTTTGTGTTTCTATGTGTTTCTTTGTGTTTCTATATGTTTCTTTGTGTTTCTATATGTTTCTATGTGTTTGTGTTTCTATATGTTTCTATATGTTTCTAGGTGTTTCTATATGTTTCTATGTGTTTCTAGATGTTTCTATGTGTTTCTATGTGTTTCTATGTGTTTCTATGTGTTTGTGTTTCTATGTGTTTCTTTGTGTTTCTATATGTTTCTATATGTTTCTATGTGTTTCTATGTGTTTCTATGTGTTTGTGTTTCTATATGTTTCTAGGTGTTTCTATATGTTTATATGTGTTTCTAGATGTTTCTATGTGTTTCTATGTGTTTCTATGTGTTTCTATGTGTTTGTTTCTATGTGTTTCTATATGTTTGTTTCTATGTGTTTCTATATGTTTCTATGTGTTTCTATGTCTTTCTATGTGTTTGTTTCTATGTGTTTCTATATGTTTCTATGTGTTTCTATGTGTTTCTATGTGTTTCTATGTGTTTCTATATGTTTCTTTGTGTTTCTATGTGTTTGTTTCTATATGTTTCTATGTGTTTCTATGTGTTTCTATATGTTTCTTTGTGTTTCTATATGTTTCTATATGTTTCTATGTGTTTCTATGTGTTTCTATGTGTTTCTATGTGTTTCTATGTGTTTCTATATGTTTCTTTGTGTTTCTATGTGTTTGTTTCTATGTGTTTCTATATGTTTCTATGTGTTTCTATGTGTTTCTATATGTTTCTTTGTGTTTCTATATGTTTCTATATGTTTCTATGTGTTTCTATGTGTTTCTATATGTTTCTATATGTTTCTATATGTTTCTTTGTGTTTCTATGTGTTTCTATGTGTTTCTATATGTTTCTATGTGTTTCTATATGTTTGTTTCTATATGTTTCTATATGTTTCTTTGTGTTTCTTTGTGTTTCTATATGTTTCTATGTGTTTGTGTTTCTATATGTTTCTATATGTTTCTAGGTGTTTCTATATGTTTCTATGTGTTTCTAGATGTTTCTAAGTGTTTCTATGTGTTTCTATATGTTTCTATGTGTTTCTATGTGTTTCTATGTGTTTCTATGTGTTTGTGTTTCTATGTGTTTCTTTGTGTTTCTATATGTTTCTTTGTGTTTCTATATGTTTCTATGTGTTTCTATGTGTTTCTATGTGTTTGTGTTTCTATATGTTTCTAGGCGTTTCTATATGTTTATATGTGTTTCTAGATGTTTCTATGTGTTTCTATGTGTTTCTATGTGTTTCTATGTGTTTCTATGTGTTTGTTTCTATGTGTTTCTATATGTTTGTTTCTATGTGTTTCTATATGTTTCTATGTGTTTCTATGTGTTTCTATGTGTTTGTTTCTATGTGTTTCTATATGTTTCTATGTGTTTCTATGTGTTTCTATGTGTTTCTATATGTTTCTTTGTGTTTCTATGTGTTTGTTTCTATGTGTTTCTATATGTTTCTATGTGTTTCTATGTGTTTCTATGTGTTTCTTTGTGTTTCTATATGTTTCTATGTGTTTCTATATGTTTGTTTCTATATGTTTCTATATGTTTCTTTGTGTTTCTATGTGTTTCTATGTGTTTCTATGTGTTTCTATATGTTTCTATGTGTTTCTATATGTTTGTTTCTATATGTTTCTATATGTTTCTTTGTGTTTCTATGTGTTTCTATGTGTTTCTATGTGTTTCTATATGTTTCTATGTGTTTCTATATGTTTGTTTCTATATGTTTCTATATGTTTCTTTGTGTTTCTATATGTTTCTTTGTGTTTCTATGTGTTTCTATGTGTTTCTATGTGTTTCTATGTGTTTCTATGTGTTTCTATGTGTTTCTATATGTTTGTTTCTATATGTTTCTATGTGTTTCTATATGTTTGTTTCTATATGTTTCTATATGTTTCTATGTGTTTCTATATGTTTCTTTGTGTTTCTATGTGTTTCTATGTGTTTCTATATGTTTCTATGTGTTTCTATGTGTTTCTATGTGTTTCTATATGTTTGTTTCTATGTGTTTCTATGTGTTTCTATGTGTTTCTATATGTTTCTATGTGTTTCTATATGTTTCTATGTGTTTCTATGTGTTTTTATATGTTTGTTTCTATATGTTTCTATGTGTTTCTATATGTTTGTTTCTATATGTTTCTATATGTTTCTATGTGTTTCTATATGTTTGTTTCTATATGTTTCTATATGTTTCTATGTGTTTCTATATGTTTCTATGTGTTTCTATGTGTTTCTATATGTTTCTTTGTGTTTCTATGTGTTTCTATATGTTTCTATGTGTTTCTATGTGTTTCTATATGTTTCTATATGTTTCTATGTGTTTCTATATGTTTCTATGTGTTTCTATGTGTTTCTATATGTTTCTTTGTGTTTCTATGTGTTTCTATATGTTTCTTTGTGTTTCTATGTGTTTCTATGTGTTTCTATGTGTTTCTATATGTTTCTATGTGTTTCTATGTGTTTCTATATGTTTCTTTGTGTTTCTATGTGTTTCTATGTGTTTCTATGTGTTTCTATGTGTTTCTATATGTTTCTTTGTGTTTCTATGTGTTTGTTTCTATGTGTTTCTATATGTTTCTATGTGTTTCTATGTGTTTCTATGTGTTTCTATATGTTTCTTTGTGTTTCTATATGTTTCTATGTGTTTCTATATGTTTGTTTCTATATGTTTCTATATGTTTCTTTGTGTTTCTATATGTTTCTATGTGTTTCTATATGTTTCTATGTGTTTCTATATGTTTGTTTCTATATGTTTCTATATGTTTCTTTGTGTTTCTATGTGTTTCTATGTGTTTCTATGTGTTTCTATATGTTTCTATGTGTTTCTATATGTTTGTTTCTATATGTTTCTATATGTTTCTTTGTGTTTCTATGTGTTTCTATGTGTTTCTATGTGTTTCTATATGTTTCTATGTGTTTCTATATGTTTGTTTCTATATGTTTCTATATGTTTCTTTGTGTTTCTATATGTTTCTTTGTGTTTCTATGTGTTTCTATGTGTTTCTATGTGTTTCTATGTGTTTCTATGTGTTTCTATATGTTTGTTTCTATATGTTTCTATGTGTTTCTATATGTTTGTTTCTATATGTTTCTATATGTTTCTATGTGTTTCTATATGTTTCTTTGTGTTTCTATGTGTTTCTATGTGTTTCTATATGTTTCTATGTGTTTCTATGTGTTTCTATGTGTTTCTATATGTTTGTTTCTATGTGTTTCTATGTGTTTCTATGTGTTTCTATATGTTTCTATGTGTTTCTATATGTTTCTATGTGTTTCTATGTGTTTTTATATGTTTGTTTCTATATGTTTCTATGTGTTTCTATATGTTTGTTTCTATATGTTTCTATATGTTTCTATGTGTTTCTATATGTTTGTTTCTATATGTTTCTATATGTTTCTATGTGTTTCTATGTGTTTCTATATGTTTGTTTCTATATGTTTCTATATGTTTCTATGTGTTTCTATATGTTTGTTTCTATATGTTTCTATATGTTTCTATGTGTTTCTATATGTTTCTATGTGTTTCTATGTGTTTCTATATGTTTCTTTGTGTTTCTATGTGTTTCTATATGTTTCTATGTGTTTCTATGTGTTTCTATATGTTTCTTTGTGTTTCTATGTGTTTCTATATGTTTCTTTGTGTTTCTATGTGTTTCTATGTGTTTCTATATGTTTCTATGTGTTTCTATGTGTTTCTATATGTTTCTTTGTGTTTCTATGTGTTTCTATATGTTTCTATGTGTTTCTATGTGTTTCTATATGTTTCTTTGTGTTTCTATGTGTTTCTATGTGTTTCTATATGTTTCTTTGTGTTTCTATATGTTTCTATGTGTTTCTATATGTTTCTTTGTGTTTCTATGTGTTTCTATATGTTTCTATATGTTTCTTTGTGTTTCTATGTGTTTCTATATGTTTCTTTGTGTTTCTATATGTTTCTATGTGTTTCTATATGTTTGTTTCTATATGTTTCTATATGTTTCTTTGTGTTTCTATGTGTTTCTATGTGTTTCTATGTGTTTCTATATGTTTCTATGTGTTTCTATATGTTTGTTTCTATATGTTTCTATATGTTTCTTTGTGTTTCTATGTGTTTCTATGTGTTTCTATATGTTTCTTTGTGTTTCTATGTGTTTCTATGTGTTTCTATATGTTTCTATGTGTTTCTATGTGTTTCTATATGTTTCTTTGTGTTTCTATGTGTTTCTATGTGTTTCTATGTGTTTCTAGATCTTTCTTTGTGTTTCTAGATCTTTCTATATGTTTCTATAGCAGAGTGCCACATGGGTGAGTTTAATAAGAGGGAGAGAGGACGCTGAGTGTTTCTCTGTTCCTTTAAAGGCAATTTAGTTGCATTCTAATCCTGGCAGCACACATCTGTGTGCAGAGGTGACTAACCCCTCCCGTCTGGGGCATCAAGGAGGATAAATCGACGTCCTGAGGAGAGTGAAGGAGTGACTTCTGGGACAAACGAGGCAGGTGGTAGCTGGTTCCTTCCTGTGTGGCGTTCATCAGACCGACAACAACACGATGACTGATGTTGTTGTTGCTGCGTGAGTTTAACGATCCGCCTAAAAGCCACAGAAACGAACCCATCTGAGCTCCTGGATCAAAGAACCCATCACCTACAAGCAGCGAGAGCTCTCTGACCTCCAGGGAAACATCCACCGCCTCGCAGCCGTGGAAGCAAACTCAATTCAGCGACCAGTGGATCAGAATGCTGCAGCTCCCACGTGTAGAAACACGACGTCATGTGGAACAGGAAGAGCTCTCTGGCTGAAGGGTTTGTTTTCTCTGCAGCAGCAGATAGATGGAGAATCGGATGTTAGTCGGTTTATCTGCTCGTCAAACACCAGAAATATATATACAACTATTTACTATTTACCAGGCTGACGTGAGATTTTCAAACTGATAAACAAGACGTCCAGCTGCAAAGAGAAGATATCACTTCAGTGCGGAGAGGTTCGGAGTATTCGTGGTCCCCAGAGGACAGAATCAGTGATCATCTGCTGATCTTTGTCACGACCACGAATCCAACGTTCACGCCTAACGTACGCTGTGAGCTGTGATTGGCCGGGTGTGCAAAAGGAGGCGGGGCTTCAACTTCACTCATTCTTCAAAAGCACTGAATCCTCAAACTGAACTGAATCTACTTTTATCAGTGGAGCTCCACACGGTCGACTTCATTCAGAGTACGTTATACTTCCTCTGCAAGAGACGGGGACACGACAGAAATAACCAGTGACTACTGAGCTGTTAGCTTTAGCACAGTTAGCTTTAGCCCAGTTAGCTTTAGCCCAGTTATCTTTAGCCCAGTTATCTTTAGCCCAGTTATCTTTAGCCCAGTTATCTTTAGCACAGTTATCTTTAGCACAGTTAGCTTATACTTCCTCTGCAAGAGACGGGGACACGACAGAAATAACCAGTGACTACTGAGCTGTTAGCTTTAGCACAGTTAGCTTTAGCCCAGTTAGCTTTAGCCCAGTTAGCTTTAGCCCAGTTATCTTTAGCCCAGTTATCTTTAGCACAGTTAGCTTTAGCCCAGTTAGCTTTAG
>JAFEUB010000998.1:192500-210000 GCA_024529925.1 Ophthalmolycus amberensis | reverse complement strand
AAAACACTCCATTAGACAGTTCGACATTAATACTGATGATCAATGTTACAGCAGCACGTTACAGTTGGAGCTACTTTAAGCTCCTTTATATACAGTAAGATAGTTTAGTCCAGCACCATAAAGCAGGGGATGCTTTAGGGCGGGGCTACACGGTGATTGACAGGTCTCTACCAGAGACGTATACGCCGTCTCTACGTCCCTCCTCCTCAGTCCAGATATGGTCACTTCCTGTTCACTGGTTGCAAAAATTCAAGATGGCGACGGCCAAATCACCGAACTAGAGGCTTCGAAACGTCCACAAACCAACGAGTGACGTCACGACGACTACGTCCACTTCTTACATACAGTCTATACGTGAGTAAACTCTTTCCCCTAAACCTAACTAAGTTGTTTTGTTGCCTAAAAAGCTAACTTCCTGTGAGGATGGAAGTGTATTTTGAAAGGACACTAAGCATGTAACGATGTATATTGACAAGTTGTCCTTACTTGTTCAAAACAGGCTGCAACCTCCAGTTCTGCAGAGTGAAGCCACAGCTTCACGTGTTAAAGCTGCATTCTCTCTAGTGTCCACCAGGGGGCGACTCCTCTGGTTGTATAGAAGTCTATGAGAAAATGACTCTACTTCTCTCTTGATTTATTACCTCAGTAAACATTGTAAACATGAGTTTATGGTCTCAATCTCTAGTTTCAAGTCTTCTTCAATACAGCATGATGTTCATTTAGTACATTATGGTCCATTTAGAGTCACACAGACCATAAAGCAGGGGATGCTTTAGGGCGGGGCTGTTGTGTTTTTCCTAACGATAACTCTGTTTTTTTTTTATTGACACAATAACAAGTACAAACAATCAGGCCGTGTAACATTTCTAAATTACAGAAAAACTTCTGTTAAACAGGATCATAAACAAATCAAATACAGAAATGCTCTAAATAAAAACAGGAAATAACATGAAATCATTGAAATGAATCAAGTACAGATATAACAGCTGGTCTCAAATGAACTGAAAACAACTGAAAAGTGTTGTTGTCTTTTACAAGTTTCTTATTTAACTTATAATAATAACTTAGTTATTTTGTGTCAAAATTAAACCTCAGTCTTAAGAATGTGTATGTTGGGTAAATCTCATTTAGGATGTTGAAGTTCACTTATTGGTTTCTACAGGAAGCCCAGAATAGACAAACCAACCATTCTATTTCTGTTTTCTTTCCTCCTCTTCTCTTGCTCCCTTTTTTTAGATTTATTTTATTTTATTTATTTAAAATGGACCATGTACAGTTTAAACATAAATGTCTCCATTCGATGCACTGTACCAGATTGTAGCTTAAGCTAATTTGCATCTGCAGTCAGCTAATTTGCATCTGCAGTTTATTTATTTTCGTGTATATATTTGTATATTTGTGTATATGTACAGTATTTGTGTATTTACGTTGTTATGGGAAAATATGTCATAGTCTTATGCTTTAGGGTTAAAGAATGTAAGTCTTTAGAAATGCAGGCACAAAGCCTTGTTTATCTTGTTATCTGTTTGTTCCTGTGTATTGCGTCTGTCTCCAAAGACGGGGACACACAGAGGGGTCTTGAATACGGTATTTCCTTTGATTAGCATTAGAGGAAGGGCGTGACCCTCTTTAGGTATTTATGATGTGTGATGGTTCACAGGTTTACTTCGTCTCTGCATACTGTGACTTAATTCTTTGATTAGGTCACAGTGACCTAATCAAAGGAAGCATCTGGCTGGGTCTCCACTGTTTATTGTGGGGCAAACTGATAACAAAGGGATTTGTAAACAGGCCAATCAGCGCCTTCAGGTTATCGTAAAGACAGGACACTCTTCTTCTGTTTTCTTTGTTTATTCTTGTCTGCGAAACAAGATAACAGCATGCCGGCTGAGCAGTATAAATGTCCATGCATTTGACTATGTTGTCAGAGCACCTCTTGCAGATGACGGAGATGTATCTGTGAGACTGTGTTCTCTTTGCTTGCAAGCGAATAAATTGACTATTACAACTTTGATCGTTCATCCAGACTCTGTTTCATTTGACATTGATTTGATAAACACTTTGACACTCTTCTCCCGAATATTCATAGAAATATTCCACAACAACGTGTAGATATATGTCCTTTATTACCACCTAGCCTCATTCAACACCCCTCACTCATCCATTAACCGGCTCACACGAGTTAGCATTCGGTGGCAATTTGCCACCTGACCACTAGATGTCACTAAATCCTCCACACTGCTCTTTTAAAGGACAATGAATAGTTTTATATAAATTACATTATTGTTCTACTTAGAGTGATTGACAGCAGAGATGATCAGAGGAGCAGAGTTTTTACCACCATGATTGGGACCAGGACTGAAGAACGGGTAGAGTTTCTCAGTGAAGGAGTAGCCAGTAAAGGAGTAGATAAGAGCTGCAGAATCAACGTCATAAAAGGAGACCAGATCCTCCTCATAGTCCACAAACACCCCCACCTTCTGAGGCTGAGACTTCAGAGAGAGAAGGACTGAAGGGCCAGCAAGAGCTCTGTACTCACTTTGTTTCCTCAAACATATCGTCCAGTAACCTTTCTGAGGGCTCAGTGTGATGATTCCCTTCCTGTTGATCGACTCTTTGGCCACTCCTAAATCCCACACAGTCTTCCCTTCAACCTGAACCTCGAAGTAAAATCTTCCCGAAGAGAAACTCTGCTTTGCTAAAACACAAGTACAAGAGTCAAATCTCCTGGGTTTGTCTGGGAGATTGTTCTCTAGGTCACTGTGTTTGACTTGTTTCCCGTCGTCAGACCGGATGAGTTTGGGATGTGCCGTATCAGGATCGAGGGTCACATCCACCGCAGACTGCTGGATCTTCTTCAGCTTGGCCTTGGTCACCACCTTCTTCATCTGTTTAATAAGCCGATATGCAGCTGTCGTTGAAGTGCCCTCATGTGAAGGTGGACTGACTCTGACTCCTGTCCAGTTCTTGGTGGGTGGAGCAGTGTTCAGGGTCCTGAAGCTCTGGAGGAGGTGGAGGTGGTCTTGAGAGCGTGAGAGCTGCTCCACCTCAGTGCTTCTCTTCTTCAGCTCAGAGATTTCCTGTTCCAGCTCTTTGATGAAGCCTTCAGCCTGTTTCTCTGTCTTTCTCTGCTTCTTTTTGATCGTGTTGATGAGCTCGGCCTGGCTTCTCTCAACAGACTCCTTCAGAGCGATGAAGACCTGAACACCATCTGCTATCTCTCTGTCTGCATCTTCCTCACTGAGCTCCACTGAGTGTTTGATCTCCTGAATCTTCAGTCGTCTCTTCTGGATCATCTGCTGAATTTCAGCCTCAGTCTTCCCCAGCTCGGCCTTCTTTCTTTCATATTCTGCTTTCAGAGGAACGCTGTTATGTTTCTTGTGGTCTACGATCTTCCAGATAAAGAAGACACACACCAGACTCAACACGGTGCAATACAGGATCGTCAGTTTCATCCTTAAGGAGACGTTACGGGGAACTTCTCCCGGTTTCTGTTGAGCTGGCGGTCTGAAGTGAAAGCCTCGTGTTGAAACTCTTTTTTAAAGTGGGACACGGATCGGGGTTCAGACGTTGTGACTGGATCAGTGAACACATCCAGATAGAAACGTATCTGAGGACAAAAGAGTGGTTTAGTTAATGTCAGTATGACAGTGAGTAGAAACTCAGTGACGTATGAATATGATCATCTGTACTCACCACTGTTTGTAAGAGACTCCTGATCAACCTGCGTCAAATGAGCGTTTTGTATCTGATAAGGTTAAACTGAATCTTCAGAGTGGCTCCGCCTCTTACTGCAGCTCTGTAGAACAGCTTCAATCACCTTTTATCACCAGCATAGCTTTCAGAAAACGATTAGTTTAATCTCACGGAAGACGCCTTGACAAAAGACAATAAAACTGAAGCGGCCGGTGACAGATTGACAGAAACCTGTTGTGTCTTTAGTGCCTCTATGAGGACCGAACAATCGTCCAAAGTTCAGCTCGCCGTCTATAACTGTCATGTGATCGTCAATCAGCTGATTTGTTGGTCTCAGCATCAGTAACTCATTGCTAGATCGTTATACTCTGCATACTTTATACTGTGAACTTTAATATTTTGCACATTCCTGCACAAAACTCTACAGCTCTTCCAACTTGAAAGAGATATATTGCACCTGTTGTTGAGTCTAGCAGCGCTGCAGACACCATGGTTGAACCAGCCTCATTTAAAAGGCCTTGATACACGAGGACGTGACTAAGAAACAACACAAATGTGAAATATTCATGCTGGCAACGATGTTAATTTACGCCAGTTGCAATACTTTATTGTTATAAAAAGGTTTAAATCGATTCTTACAGGCAGAGGACCAACTACCAGGATCATAAACTGTTGTAGTCGAAAGCTACAGTCAGACAACTTTCCTTTGAGTGGAATGTTCTGAGTGAGTTTAGGGTTCTGGTCTGCGCTGCTTTCGTCAAGGCTGAGAGGAGCAATAGAGTTTGACGTCTTGTGAAAACCTACTTGACAATAAACTTGATTTTGATCAGACTTTAAAAAATCTCGTCATATTGATATTAGAGGTTTAAAGGACACCCAATAACACATTCTGCTCTCATCCACCTCCACCCGGTGATCTCAGTGCAGTATTATAACTGACAGAAACAACAGACAAACCTACAAATACATCATTTAAAACATATCATGTCAATATTTAGTCTCCCAATTTCACATGTAGAATAACTTACACCCACATGACGTGATCTCACTGTCACAGGATATAGAAACTAAACATTGCACAGCTGTTTGAATAACGTCCGTTCTTTGCAGCTTGTTCTTTGGTGCTTTGAGTGTATTGTCTGTTGGCTCTAATGAAGCTGGAGGAGCAGCTCTGTGTGCTGCTCCTCTGATCTTAATAAAGTGAAATGTTGTAAAACAGAGAAGCTCGACTGCTCTCCTTTAAAAACCAACGACAAAAACAAATGAAATGTATTTTAAAGGAGCTCTGCAGCAGATCATCCTGAATGTGACTGAGCTCCGTCATCAACATCTTTTAAAGAGAGAAGAGAAGAAGAAGTGGAATAACTGCTGGTCCTGCAGTGTTTGGCCTGCTGCCGGTGGGGGGGGGGGGGGGGGGGTCTGGTCTGGTTTAGGCTGCAGACGCTGGTTAACTGGTCCCAGATGGCCCAGTGCGCTGGCCTGAGGAGGCTTCCAGTGGAGCTCAGCATCAGGACAGACGTGTGTGTTTACTGTGTGTTTGTAGAAGTGTCGTCACAGCGAGACGTTCAGGTTCAGTCGGACACAACTTGTGTTTCTACATTTGTATCTAAATCCACCGGTTCATCTCGTAGTGACTCAACTAAATACTCAACAAGCTTTTATTACGCTGCAGGGGAACAAATCTAACTTCAATGAAAGATGAAACTACATTTAGACCATCAGAGGTTGAATCAGTACTTTAGTGTCACGATCAGGCTTTGCCTTCTGTGTCTTTGTGTGTTTTCTTTCTGTGGCTCTATATCTGCCACTCCCTCAGCAGTCTAACTCCCTTCACCTGCCCCTGATCACTAATCAAACACTCCCTCAGCAGTCTAACTCCCTTCACCTGCCCCTGATCACTAATCAAACACTCCCTCAGCAGTCTAACTCCCTTCACCTGCCCCTGATCACTAATCAAACACTCCCTCAGCAGTCTAACTCCCTTCACCTGCCCCTGATCACTAATCAAACACTCCCTCAGCAGTCTAACTCCCTTCACCTGCCCCTGATCACTAATCAAACACTCCCTCAGCAGTCTAACTCCCTTCACCTGCCCCTGATCACTAATCAAACACTCCCTCAGCAGTCTAACTCCCTTCACCTGCCCCTGATCACTAATCAAACACTCCCTCAGCAGTCTAACTCCCTTCACCTGCCCCTGATCACTAATCAAACACTCCCTCAGCAGTCTAACTCCCTTCACCTGCCCCTGATCACTAATCAAACACTCCCTCAGCAGTCTAACTCCCTTCACCTGCCCCTGATCACTAATCAAACACTCCCTCAGCAGTCTAACTCCCTTCACCTGCCCCTGATCACTAATCAAACACTCCCTCAGCAGTCTAACTCCCTTCACCTGCCCCTGATCACGAATCAAACACTCCCTCATCAGCACAGCTCTCCTCACCTGTTCTAGACACTATTTAACCCCTGCCTCCCACTCACCCGCTGCCAGATCATTGTTGGTTCTACCCGCCCGGTTGGTTCGTCCTGTTCGGCCTGCCTGCCCTGCCTCGGTTTCCCTCTGGAATACCCCCCCCCCCTCGTCTCTTGTGCTGGGACTCCCTGTGGTGTGGTAATTATTCCCTGTGGGTGTGGAATAAAACTCATCTAATGTCTGCGCTTGAGTCCTCATCATGCCCCGTGACATTTAGTAAGAAGCACTGATATCAAGGTGTAGAAATACTGCTACAGTAGTCCTTTACAGTGTTAGTATCAGTTATTGATGCATTAATGATGTCATCACTTTAAAGCTGGAGTTCATTTTATATACTGCTGGTACTTTAATCTATAATAATACATCATTTATTAGCTGATTAATAACATTAATGAACTAAAGCTGTCAGATTAATGTAGAGCAGTAAAAAGTACAATATTCACCTCTAAGATGTAGCAGAAAATGGAAACAATGAAGTAAAGTACGAGCACCTAAACATTGTGCAGTATTTGAGTAAATGTACTGAGTTACACTGACTGCTGAGAGATGCAGACGATGAAGTGTTTTCTGTCTGTTCCTTCAGAGAGCTCCGTCTGAATGAATCTTCTGTTACTTACTGCTGCCTGGTGGACAAACAGCAGAACACAGGAGGAGGTTCATACAACTTATTAATGCAACAACACAGAAATAAATAAAATACATGAAAACATCGAGTGACGACAGGAAAACTGGAGTAGAAACCGTGGTCATCGGCCATGTTAGACAATGTGTGAACTCGTCTTCTGTCAGACCAGAGGAAATAAAACTCTTATTTTACTACTTTGTCTGTTTATGTCTGTAGATTTCTACTGAATTCACCAAAAGTTACCGTTACATAACTCCTCATTTACATATTTAAACATCACATGTCAGTAAACCTGAAATACAATAAATACTGATCTTAATGTGAGTGGTGAAGTGAAGTTTCATGGTGATATCTATGAGGTCATGTTGTGACTCTATTCACCTGTAGAGTCTCTTAATGTGAGTGATGAAGTGGTGAATTTTCACCTGTAGTCTCTTAATGTGAGTGATGAAGTGGTGAATATTCACCTGTAGTCTCTTAATGTGAGTGATGAAGTGGTGAATGTTCACCTGTAGTCTCTTAATGTGAGTGATGAAGTGGTGAATGTTCACCTGTAGAGTCTCTTAATGTGAGTGATGAAGTGGTGAATGTTCACCTGTAGTCTCTTAATGTGAGTGGTGAAGTGAAGTTTCATGGTGATATCTATGAGGTCATGTTGTGACTCTATTCACCTGTAGAGTCTCTTAATGTGAGTGATGAAGTGGTGAAGTTTCATGGTGATATCTATGAGGTCATGTTGTGACTCTATTCACCTGTAGAGTCTCTTAATGTGAGTGATGAAGTGGTGAAGTTTCATGGTGATATCTATGAGGTCATGTTGTGGCTCTATTCACCTGTAGAGTCTCTTAATGTGAGTGATGAAGTGGTGAAGTTTCATGGTGATATCTATGAGGTCATGTTGTGACTCTATTCACCTGTAGAGTCTCTTAATGTGAGTGATGAAGTGGTGAAGTTTCATGGTGATATCTATGAGGTCATGTTGTGACTCTATTCACCTGTAGAGTCTCTTAATGTGAGTGATGAAGTGGTGAAGTTTCATGGTGATATCTATGAGGTCATGTTGTGGCTCTATTCACCTGTAGAGTCTCTTAATGTGAGTGATGAAGTGGTGAAGTTTCATGGTGATATCTATGAGGTCATGTTGTGACTCTATTCACCTGTAGAGTCTCTTAATGTGAGTGAAGTGGTGAAGTTTCATGGTGATATCTATGAGGTCATGTTGTGACTCTATTCACCTGTAGAGTATCTTAATGTGAGTGATGAAGTGGTGAATTTTCACCTGTAGAGTCTCTTAATGTGAGTGATGAAGTGGTGAATGTTCACCTGTAGTCTCTTAATGTGAGTGATGAAGTGGTGAATGTTCACCTGTAGAGTCTCTTAATGTGAGTGATGAAGTGGTGAAGTTTCACCTGTAGAGTCTCTTAATGTGAGTGATGAAGTGGTGAATGTTCACCTGTAGAGTCTCTTAATGTGAGTGATGAAGTGGTGAAGTTTCATGGTGATATCTATGAGGTCATGTTGTGGCTCTATTCACCTGTAGAGTCTCTTAATGTGAGTGATGAAGTGGTGAAGTTTCATGGTGATATCTATGAGGTCATGTTGTGACTCTATTCACCTGTAGAGTATCTTAATGTGAGTGATGAAGTGGTGAATTTTCACCTGTAGAGTCTCTTAATGTGAGTGATGAAGTGGTGAATGTTCACCTGTAGTCTCTTAATGTGAGTGATGAAGTGGTGAATGTTCACCTGTAGAGTCTCTTAATGTGAGTGATGAAGTGGTGAAGTTTCACCTGTAGAGTCTCTTAATGTGAGTGATGAAGTGGTGAATGTTCACCTGTAGAGTCTCTTAATGTGAGTGATGAAGTGGTGAAGTTTCATGGTGATATCTATGAGGTCATGTTGTGGCTCTATTCACCTGTAGAGTCTCTTAATGTGAGTGATGAAGTGGTGAAGTTTCATGGTGATATCTATGAGGTCATGTTGTGGCTCTATTCACCTGTAGAGTCTCTTAATGTGAGTGATGAAGTGGTGAAGTTTCATGGTGATATCTATGAGGTCATGTTGTGACTCTATTCACCTGTAGAGTCTCTTAATGTGAGTGATGAAGTGGTGAAGTTTCATGGTGATATCTATGAGGTCATGTTGTGGCTCTATTCACCTGTAGAGTCTCTTAATGTGAGTGATGAAGTGGTGAAGTTTCATGGTGATATCTATGAGGTCATGTTGTGACTCTATTCACCTGTAGAGTCTCTTAATGTGAGTGATGAAGTGGTGAATTTTCACCTGTAGAGTCTCTTAATGTGAGTGATGAAGTGGTGAATGTTCACCTGTAGTCTCTTAATGTGAGTGATGAAGTGGTGAATGTTCACCTGTAGAGTCTCTTAATGTGAGTGATGAAGTGGTGAAGTTTCACCTGTAGACTCTCTTAATGTGAGTGATGAAGTGGTGAATGTTCACCCGTAGTCTCTTAATGTGAGTGATGAAGTGGTGAATGTTCACCTGTAGAGTCTCTTAATGTGAGTGATGAAGTGGTGAATGTTCACCTGTAGAGTCTCTTAATGTGAGTGATGAAGTGGTGAATGTTCACCTGTAGTCTCTTAATGTGAGTGATGAAGTGGTGAATGTTCACCTGTAGAGTCTCTTAATGTGAGTGATGAAGTGGTGAAGTTTCACCTGTAGAGTCTCTTAATGTGAGTGATGAAGTGGTGAATGTTCACCTGTAGTCTCTTAATGTGAGTGATGAAGTGGTGAATGTTCACCTGTAGAGTCTCTTAATGTGAGTGATGAAGTGGTGAATGTTCACCTGTAGTCTCTTAATGTGAGTGATGAAGTGGTGAATGTTCACCTGTAGTCTCTTAATGTGAGTGATGAAGTGGTGAATGTTCACCTGTAGAGTCTCTTAATGTGAGTGATGAAGTGGTGAATGTTCACCTGTAGAGTCTCTTAATGTGAGTGATGAAGTGGTGAATGTTCACCTGTAGAGTCTCTTAATGTGAGTGATGAAGTGGTGAATGTTCACCTGTAGTCTCTTAATGTGAGTGATGAAGTGGTGAATGTTCACCTGTAGAGTCTCTTAATGTGAGTGATGAAGTGGTGAAGTTTCACCTGTAGAGTCTCTTAATGTGAGTGATGAAGTGGTGAAGTTTCACCTGTAGTCTCTTAATGTGAGTGATGAAGTGGTGAATGTTCACCTGTAGTCTCTTAATGTGAGTGATGAAGTGGTGAATGTTCACCTGTAGAGTCTCTTAATGTGAGTGATGAAGTGGTGAAGTGAAATCATAACTTGTCTTTGTAAAACCTTTGACTCTAATGAACTAAATGAAACGTATTTAAAGGTAACATCACAATTGACCTCATTCACTCTGAGTGTCTCGTTAAATGGAAACTGATCATCAGTTTGGAGTCCAGGAAGAGCTGACTCACAGAACATGATGTAACAGACGTTTTATTAATATTCAATAATCCAGGAACATTTCAACAGAGAACAACGAGACACAGAAACATTGCAAAGTCTACAAACCCTGAAGACAGAAGAGAAGAGACGAGGCAGCGTTCTGCTGGAGGTCTCGAGAGGAGAGATTCACTGTTAACATGAGGAGTGAGTCGCATGGCTGCCTCTCTTCCTGTATGTCGGGTCATTTTTAAAGCCTGTTATTGGCGTTGGTTTGCGTCTCGGGTTTCTCGGTCGGGCCGGTCGGTGTTGCTGCAGCTCGCCGAGCTCTCGCTGCTCTCCGCGGCTGCGAACTTCACCGTCCTGCTCGACCTCTTCAGACACGAACACGAGCACAGATCACACCTGGTATCAGGTTCTACGAGAGTTCTAGAAAACGGTCTTTTTGTGTGTTTTACCAGCACCGCCACGTGTTCCCCACATGTTCGGACTCACCTGTTTCTCTGCGAGTCCTCGAGGATGCTGGGAGATCTGGTCCCGCCGGCGCTCCGTCCTCTCCCAGTCATCCCACCACAGCTGGTGGCGGTACTCTGACTGGCGAGCCGTGATTCGCTGGTAGATGGCCCGGTTCTGACGGCCGACCAGCAGAAGCTCCTCCCTCCTCTTGTCGGCATTCAGACTGAAAGAAACACAAGAGGACGTGAAGGGAGAGACGGCTGATGCACGGACATACTGAGGCACATGCACACATGCATGCAGATGCACTCATAGTTTAAAAGTCAATGCAAACTCACACTAAACACGAATAAACACCACCAGTGTGTATCTTTACTCTTCAGAGCATCAGAAAGCAGAAAGTAGTTTTTCTGGTGAACTCAGTGGAGCATTTAGCAGCTAAACAGATGTCCGGAGGAGGTGGAGACCAAAACGGAGCTAAAAGAGAGAATCTTGGACTTTTATTCATCATCAGGAAACAAACACAAAGACTTATAATTGACCGTCATGTTGCTCTGTCACTGCTGGGAATAAGTTCAACATAAAGGTGATGACCGCTGAGCTTAACTGTCTGAGAATACTTTATTTTTGCCAATCAGGAGAGGTTTTATTGGTGTCACTGTTCAGTTCCTGGCTGTTGAAGTGGATTCATAGCAGCTTCCTGTCTCTGAGTACCAGAATAAAAGCGTCCAGAGAAGCTTTACAGCTCTGGTCAAGATGAAACAGTGTGAGGGCAGATACACACCGGAGACTGTCACCACCAGCACACAGCCACATCAGATCAATAATTCAACAGCGTAACAGAGCAGGACCGCTCACATCAATTATTCAAAAGTCCAACAAGGAGCGCTGGCATCATCGCAGCAACATGAAAGACCTCGTGAGGAGAACAACTCCATGAAGGTCAGCGTGACAGCAGCTGGCCAAGGTCACTGAGTAAACCTCAGCTCTGTGGAATAATCTGATTACATGCAAATACCGTAACAGATGAGACGGGAGTAAGAGAGCGTAACGCCGAGTACCACAGAGTACCGCTGCGGTAACACACCACGTACCGCCGCGTAACCCCGCGTAACCCCGCTTAACGCTGCGTACCGCCGAGTACCGCCGCATAACCTCGCTTAACGCCGCTTACTGCCGCGTAACCCCGCGTAACCTCGCTTAACCTCGCTTAACCCCACGTAACCCCTCTTAACGCCGCTTAACCCCGCGTAACCCCGCTTAACCCCGCGTACCGCCGAGTACCGCCGCATAACCCCGCTTAACGTCGCTTAACCCCGCTTAACGCCACGTAACCCCGCGTAACCCCGTTTAACGCCGCGTACCGCCGAGTAACCCCGCGTAACCCCGCTTAACGCCGCTTAACGCCGCTTAACCCCGCGTAACCCTACCCCGCTTAACCCCGCGTAACCCCGTTTAACGCCGCGTACCGCCGAGTAACCCCGCGTAACCCCGTTTAACGCCGCGTAACCCCGCGTACCGCCGAGTACCGCCGCGTAACCCCGCGTAACCCCGCTTAACCCCGCGTAACCCCGCTTAACGCCACTTAATGCCGCGTAACCCCGCGTAACCCCGTTTAACGCCGCGTACCGCCGAGTAACCCCGCGTAACCCCGCTTAACGCCGCTTAACGCCGCTTAACCCCGCGTAACCCCGCTTAACGCCGCTTAACCCCGCGTAACCCCGTTTAACCCCGCGTAACCCCGCTTAACGCCACTTAATGCCGCGTAACCCCGCGTAACCCCGTTTAACGCCGCGTACCGCCGAGTAACCCCGCGTAACCCCGCTTAACGCCGCTTAACGCCGCTTAACCCCGCGTAACCCCGCTTAACGCCGCTTAACCCCGCGTAACCCCGTTTAACGCCGCGTAACCCCGCGTACCGCCGAGTACCGCCGCGTAACCCCGCGTAACCCCGCTTAACGGCGCTTAACCCCGCGTAACCCCGCTTAACGCCGCTTAATGCCGCGTAACCCCGCGTAACCCCGCTTAACGCCGCTTAACGCCGCATAACCCCGCTTAACGCCGCTTAACCACGCTTAACGCCGCGTAACCCCGCGTAACCTCGCTTAACGCCGCGTAACCCCGCGTTACTCCGCGGTAACACACCACGTAACTCCACATAAGATGACATATCTTGTAACAGGACACAACATAGCGTGACAGACATGTCGTAACATGTCGCAGCCTGTGTGTGCAGCAGGACCCTCACATGAGTATGTTGTGTACTGGGTCAGCAGGCTCTCACCTCCTCAGGTGGTTCTGGTTCCGATGGTCCACGAGGCCTTTGGAGCAAACTATGTCGGCCAGTTTGGAGGCCAGGAGACGGTTGTCTCTGTCGATGATGGACAGACGCTCGTCCTGCCACTGAATCACAGACACCGAGAGTTAAAACTGAGACTCAGGACGTCTCCGACGTGTGTGTGTGAGTGTGTGTGTGTGTACTGACCTGCATTTTTTTGAGTTTGAGCTGGACGTGAGCTGGCGTCCTCATGCCCTTGTTGTCCACGACTGGCAGGGCGGAGATCACCTGGACAGGTAAACACATATTTAAGCCAAACTACGGCTCTTCAAACCTCCTAAATCTACAGATAATATGTACACTCCAGTCCTCCACCACCCAGTCCTCCATCCCAGTCATCCATCCCAGTCCTCTACCACCCAGTCCTCCACCACCCAGTCCTCTACCACCCAGTCCTCCACCACCCAGTCCTCAACCACCCAGTCCTCAACCACCCAGTCCTCATCCCAGTCATCCATCCCAGTCCTCCACCACCCAGTCCTCTACCACCCAGTCCTCCACCACCCAGTCCTCAACCACCCAGTCCTCATCCCAGTCATCCATCCCAGTCCTCCACCACCCAGTCCTCTACCACCCAGTCCTCCACCACCCAGTCCTCTACCACCCAGTCCTCTACCACCCAGTCCTCCACCACCCAGTCCTCCATCCCAGTCCTCTACCACCCAGTCCTCCACCACCCAGTCCTCCATCCCAGTCCTCCATCCCAGTCCTCTACCACCCAGTCCTCCACCACCCAGTCCTCTACCACCCAGTCCTCCACCACCCAGTCCTCAACCACTTACCACCCAGTCCTCCACCACCCAGTCCTCCATCCCAGTCCTCCATCCCAGTCCTCTACCACCCAGTCCTCCATCCCAGTCCTCCATCCCAGTCCTCCACCACCCAGTCCTCCACCACCCAGTCCTCCATCCCAGTCCTCCATCCCAGTCCTCTACCACCCAGTCCTCCATCCCAGTCCTCCATCCCAGTCCTCTACCACCCAGTCCTCCATCCCAGTCCTCCATCCCAGTCCTCCACCACCCAGTCCTCCACCACCCAGTCCTCCATCCCAGTCCTCCATCCCAGTCCTCTACCACCCAGTCCTCCATCCCAGTCCTCCATCCCAGTCCTCCACCACCCAGTCCTCCACCACCCAGTCCTCCATCCCAGTCCTCCATCCCAGTCCTCTACCACCCAGTCCTCCATCCCAGTCCTCCATCCCAGTCCTCCACCACCCAGTCCTCTACCATCCAGTCCTCTACCACCCAGTCCTCCACCACCCAGTCCTCCACCACCCAGTCCACCACCCAGTCCTCCATCCCAGTCCTCCATCCCAGTCCTCCACCACCCAGTCCTCCACCTTCATGCCCGTCCTCCTACCTTCCTGCGGTGGTTCTCGTACTCGTTGTGGTCCCATCTCTGCTGCAGGTATCGGTTGGTGACGGGCTTTAACGGCTGGTAGGATCTGTGCATGCTGCTCCTCTGATGATAACCTGTCACTCGCTCAGAGTCTCAGTCCAGTGTGTGTGTGTGTGTGTGTGTGTGTGTGTGTGCAGGCCTGGGGGGTTGTCACCATGGAGATGTACCCCTCTTTATCTCAGCCAGCTAAGGTTGCTATTAATTATTGCTGCACTGAGGAGGCACATACACACACACACACACACACACCTCAGATTAACCTTCTTATGTATTTAACACCACATGCAACATTCATCTTTTATTTCATTTTATTTTCAATGTATAAATATTTGGATAACAAAAATTTAGCTTTTTGCAAAAAAAACATGGAACTGCAGGAGATCATGAATCTTACATTCTTTAACTTATTAATTCATCATCTTTCTTTCTTCTTTACTTTAAATGTTTTTAAAAAAATATATAATTTCAGAATAATTTCAGGAAACGTATCGCAGTTGTTTTTGGTGTTTTAAAGAGTTAGTTCAGATTCACTAAAGTCACTGAACACACCACACTGACCGCTGGAGGCAGCAGAGCAGCTCGTGCTCTGAGAGGTTAAATCACTGTTTTTCACGGCCCGTGGTCCATTTTGAATTGGCCCGCAGCAAATTCTAGAAATATAAGAGAATATGACCCACATGTAACTTGAGCTCGACTGGATTGTGCTTCTTAGTTTCACCACTAGGCGGAGGTACTGTGTTGAACAAGGCAGCTTCTCCACAACAGAAGGCAAGGCAAGGCAAGTTTATTTGTATCGCACATTTCAACAACAAGGTAATTCAAAGTGCTTCACATAAAACCATTAAAAGCATCAAAACATAAGGCAAAAGAAAAGGAGATTTTAAAACAATTAAGAACATTCATTGCATTAAAACATTTTTTTTTAAACAGTGTAAGAAATAAAATACAGTAGTAAAATGCAGAAATGCAGGAAATTGATTAATATATTAATTGAATGTGGTTCAATTAAAGGCAGCAGCAAACAGAAAAGTCTTCAATCTTGATTTAAATGAGCTGAGGGTCTCAGCAGACCTGCAGCTTTCTGGGACTTTGTTCCAGATATGTGGAGCAGAAAAACTGAACGCTGCTTCTCCATGTTTAGTTCTGACTCTGGGAACAGAAAGTAGGCCGGTCCCACACGACCTGAGGGGTCGGGATGGTTCATAAGGTAGCAGCAGATCAGAGATGTATTTTGGCCCCAAAACCATTCAGTGCTTTGTAAACCAACAGCAGGATTTTAAAGTCAATTCTTTGTTGGACAGGAAGCCAGTGCAAAGACCTCAGAACTGGAGTGATGTGGTCCACCCTCCTGGTCTTAGTGAGGACTCGAGCTGCAGCGTTCTGAATCAGCTGCAGCTTTCTCACGGACTTTTTACAGAGACCTGTAAACACACCGTTACAGTAGTCCAGTCTGCTGAAGATAAATGCGTGGACAAGTTTTTCCAAATCCTGTTGAGACATAAGTCCTCTAATCCTTGATATATTCTTCAGGTGATAGTAGGCTGATTTTGTAATTGTCTTGATATGGCTGTTCAGGTTGAGGTCTGAATCCATAACTACACCTAGATTTCTGGCTTGGTTTGTGGGTTTTAACATCAGTGACTGAAGCTGAGCGGTGATTTTCAATTGTTCGTCCTTGGTACCAAAAACAATTACTTCTGTTTTATCTTTGTTTAATTGAAGAAAATTCTGGCACATCCAGTTGTTGATTTGTTCAATGCAGTTACCCAGCCCTTTATGGGATTATAGTCCCCTGGTGACATAGTTATGTAGATTTGTGTGTCGTCTGCATAATTATGATAACACACTTTGTTGTTTTCCATAATCTGAGCTAGTGGAAGCATGTAGATGTTGAACAGAAGAGGCCCCAGTATTGAACCTTGGGGAACACCACATGTCATTTTAGTCAGCTCTGATGTGTAATCAGCTACAGACACAAAGTATTCTCGGCCCTTCAAGTAGGATTCAAACCAGTTAAGTGCTGTGCCAGAGAGTCCCACCCAGATTTTTAGTCTTTCTAGGAGTATGGCATGGTCGACCGTGTCGAATGCAGCACTGAGATCTAGTAACACTAAGACTGAACTTCTGCCATTGTCTATGTTTAAGTGGATGTCGTTGAAAACCTTAACAAGAGCAGTTTCAGTGCTGTGGTGCTGTCGAAAGCCTGACTGGAAAACATCAAAGCAGTTATTTACGGCCAAGAAGTCGGTCAGCTGTTGGAAAACCGCTTTTTCAATTATTTTACTTAAAAATGGGAGGTTTGATATTGGCCTATAATTTTTCATCGTTGCGGAGTCTAAACTAGCCTTCTTTAGGAGTGGTTTAATAACTGCAGTTTTTAGGGCTTGTGGGAAGACACCTGAGAGAAGGGATGTGTTTACAATTTGAAAAGATCAGTGGTCATGCAGTTTGAAATATTTTTGAAAAAGTATGTTGGTAGAATATCCAAGCAGCAGGAGGATGACTTCAGATGTTGTATAATGTCTTCTAGGCTTCTACGGTCGATTGAATGAAATTGTGTCATGATATTTGAAGAGCAATCAGAGGACCGTTTAGCCCGGATGATGACTCGTCCTACACTGGTGCCGAGCGAGCTAACGAAACACAAGACAAAGCCACAACAGCAGCTACGAGGTAGCTCAAGTCATTGCCCGCCACGGAACCTTTCTCAGATGGAGCCTCACTACAGTCGCAGGTTTAATGTGTAATAAATGCAGCGTCAGCGTGTCCAAACACAGATGTGCGGCGAATCAAAGACTCGTCAGCTAACCTCAAACATCAAGTGTCAGATAAAGCTTGTGCTTTTTACTCCATTGCATGTGACGAGAGATGCAATTGACAAAATGGGACTTAATGGAACAAGCTATGTTTCAAGTCTTCTTCAACACAGCATGATGTTCATTCCGTAAATGATGGTCCATTTAGAGTCAAACCCTGAAGACGCTCCTGTACCGGCAGGACCCTGAAGACCAGAAGAGGTTTAAAGCAGAGTTCATGTGTTATTACACCTTTATTACATCTCCATCACTTTGAACAGTCTGTCCTTCATGAACAAGAACAGACGCAGAGAAGATTCAAATAA
>JAFEUB010000998.1:175000-185000 GCA_024529925.1 Ophthalmolycus amberensis | reverse complement strand
TGTTGTGGTCTGTTGTAGATTGCGGCGGTCTGTTGTAGACTGTGGCGGTCTGTTGTAGACTGTGGTGGTCTGTGGTAGACTGTGGCGGTCTGTTGTAGACTGTGGCGGTCTGTTGTAGACTGTGGCGGTCTGTTGTAGACTGTGGCGGTCTGTTGTAGACTGGTGGTCTGTGGTAGACTGTGGTGGTCTGTTGTAGACTGGCGGTCTGTTGTAGACTGTGGCGGTCTGTTGTGGTCTGTTGTAGGCTGTGGTGGTCTGTGGCGGTCTGTTGTGGGCTGTGGCGGTCTGTTGTGGGCTGTGGCGGTCTGTTGTAGGCTGTGGCGGTCTGTTGTAGGCTGTGGCGGTCTGTTGTAGGCTGTGGCGGTCTGTTGTAGGCTGTGGCGGTCTGTTGTAGGCTGTGGTGGTCTGTTGTGGTCTGTTGTAGACTGTGGCGGTCTGTTGTAGACTGTGGCGGTCTGTTGTAGACTGTGGCGGTCTGTTGTAGACTGGCGGTCTGTTGTAGACTGTGGCGGTCTGTTGTAGACTGTGGCGGTCTGTTGTAGACTGTGGTGGTCTGTTGTGGTCTGTTGTAGGCTGTGGTGGTCTGTTGTGGTCTGTTGTAGGCTGTGGTGGTCTGTTGTGGTCTGTTGTAGATTGTGGCGGTCTGTTGTAGACTGTGGCGGTCTGTTGTAGACTGTGGCGGTCTGTGGTGGTCTGTTGTAGGCTGTGGTGGTCTGTGGTGGTCTGTTGTAGACTGTGGTGGTCTGTTGTAGGCTGTGGTGGTCTGTTGTAGACTGTGGTGGTCTGTGGTGGTCTGTTGTAGGCTGTGGTGGTCTGTTGTAGGCTGTGGTGGTCTGTGGTGGTCTGTTGTAGGCTGTGGTGGTCTGTTGTAGGCTGTGGTGGTCTGTTGTAGGCTGTGGTGGTCTGTTGTAGGCTGTGGTGGTCTGTTGTAGGCTGTGGTGGTCTGTTGTAGGCTGTGGTGGTCTGTGGTAGGCTGTGGTGGTCTGTGGTGGTCTGTGGTAGGCTGTGGTGGTCTGTGGTAGGCTGTGGTGGTCTGTGGTGGTCTGTTGTAGGCTGTGGTGGTCTGTTGTAGACTGTGGTGGTCTGTTGTAGGCTGTGGTGGTCTGTGGTAGGCTGTGGTGGTCTGTGGTGGTCTGTTGTAGGCTGTGGTGGTCTGTTGTAGGCTGTGGTGGTCTGTGGTGGTCTGTTGTAGGCTGTGGTGGTCTGTGGTGGTCTGTTGTAGGCTGTGGTGGTCTGTTGTAGACTGTGGTGGTCTGTTGTAGACTGTGGTGGTCTGTTGTAGGCTGTGGTAGTCTGTTGTAGACTGTGGTGGTCTGTTGTAGGCTGTGGTGGTCTGTTGTAGGCTGTGGTGGTCTGTTGTAGACTGTGGTGGTCTGTGGTAGACTGGGTTTGTGTGGTAGATCGTCTCTGAAGTAATCCGCTCTGAACGCTGGTCTGGAGTCTGGCTGAGCTGTGAGACCAGGGTCCATCAGGTGGTCCTGAGAGGAGCTGCTGCTCTCATGGACTGTTATTGGAGGCAGTGCATCACAGAGTCTGACCTGAGAACAGTTCTGCAGCAGCTGATCCTCTCAGTCCTCCAACAGGAGCCGGTCCAACAGCGTCATGTTCTACAGCTGACGTCCACACACACGTATGTTACGTGTGAATAGTCGCTGCTTCGTGGTGCTGTAACTTCTCTTCTCTCTAGTTCTTTATCACAGCAGATATTATATCTTTGGTTTGAACTGTTGGTCGGACAAAACGAAACATCTGAAGGAGACATCTTGTGCAACTATGATCCGACATTTACAATCCATCGATTAATTGGCAGGGTAACGGTGTGATTGGTCGGTTATTGCCCCGTCCTCTCTGCTACAGCTTTCAGTCTGAGTTCAGTCCCTGAATCTAATTCAGATTATTCATTCATCTTTTAATTCATTCTTTATGCTTCACGCCTTTCTAATGTAAGAAATCGCTGCTTCTCTGATTTGTGGGGAAATGTCTGCTGGATTGTTTTTCCTGGTTTTCTGACGTTGAATATAATAAATCATCAGATGTGTTAATAATGAACGGAATCATTTGTTACAGCATTCCTGTTTTACACGATTGTGAATTTGATGCTCTGGTTCATCAAGTTTCATCAGCACAACATGAATCACAGGAATCATTAGTGGCGGCCGAGTGTAGTTCACTGTTGCTGGCTGTAGTTTGCTGTATTTCAGTGTAGTTTATGTGGGGTTGGTGTGGTTTACTGTAGCTGGTTGTAGTTTTGGTTTGAGTTTGCTGTATTTCAGTGTAGTTTGCTGTAGTTTGCTGTAGTTTGCTGTAGTTGTATTGTAGTTTGCTGTATTTCGGTGTACTTTGCTGTAGTGATATTGTAGTTTGCTGTAGTTCAGTGTCGTTTGCTGTAGTTATATTGTAGTTTGTTGTAGTTGTATTGTAGTTTGCTGTAGTTGTATTGTAGTTTGCTGTATTTCAGTGTAGTTTGCTGTAGTTGTATTGTAGTTTGTTGTAGTTTGGTGTAGTTTGCTGTAGTTCAGTGTAGTTTGCTGTAGTTGTATTGTAGTTTGCTGTCGTTTGCTGTATTTCGTGTGTAGTTTGCTGTAGTTGTATTGTAGTTTGCTGTATTTCAGTGTAGTTTGCTGTAGTTGTATTGTAGTTTGCTGTAGTTGTATTGTAGTTTGGTGTATGTGTATTGTAGTTTGCTGTAGTTGTATTGTAGTTTGCTGTAGTTTGCTGTATTTTGTGTGTAGTTTGCTGTAGTTGTATTGTAGTTTGCTGTATTTCAGTGTAGTTTGCTGTAGTTGTATTGTAGTTTGCTGTATTTCAGTGTAGTTTGCTGTAGTTTGCTGTATTTCAGTGTAGTTTGGTGTAGTTGTATTGTAGTTTGCTGTATTTCACTGTAGTTTGGTGTAGTTGTATTGTAGTTTGCTGTAGTTGTATTGTAGTTTGCTGTATTCCAGTGTAGTTTGCTGTAGTTTTATTGTAGCTTGCTGTAGTTTGCTGTATTTCAGTGTAGTTTGGTGTAGTTGTATTGTAGTTTGCTGTATTTCACTGTAGTTTGGTGTAGTTGTATTGTAGTTTGCTGTAGTTGTATTGTAGTTTGCTGTATTCCAGTGTAGTTTGCTGTAGTTGTATTGTAGTTTGCTGTAGTTCACTGTAGTTTGGTGTAGTTGTATTGTAGTTTGCTGTAGTTCAGTGCAGTTTGCTGTAGTTGTATTGTAGTTTGCTGTAGTTCACTGTAGTTTGGTGTAGTTGTATTGTAGTTTGCTGTAGTTTGTTGTAGTTGTATTGTAGTTTGCTGTAGTTGTATTGTAGTTTGCTGTATTTCAGTGTAGTTTGCTGTAGTTTGCTGTATTTCACTGTAGTTTGGTGTAGTTGTATTGTAGTTTGCTGTAGTTCAGTGTAGTTTGCTGTCTTTGGTGTGGATCTGTTGAACATGCCTCATGCTTCCTGTGAGGGCCTCTGAGTCTCCTGGTTTGTTTTCAGTGTTTCTGCTTTCTGTGTGTTTTTGTCAAAGCATTTAAAGTGGTGTTATTAGCAGCAGGATTAGGCCCCCCCCCCCCCCCCCCCCCCCCCCCCATCCTGTCTGACCATCTGGTTTAAGGTGTTAGGTGACACTCCCCCCACACAGGGTCAAAGGTCAGCCTCATGTGTCTGAGCCAGCAACAATATCATGCAAACACACAAAATGTCATAAAATCAAATATGTCTTATTAACTAATTGTAATATTAAATAAGGTAATAAACATTGAAATGAACTTCTGACTATGTCGGAGATTTATGAATGGGTTTCTTGACTTTGTAAAACATCCCAGCTGGATCCAGATGTTCAGTCAGATTGTGATATGCTTAAAGCTTTGTTTCCTTCTGCATGTGACATAATCAATGCAGACTGAGCACATTTTATCTCCATAACTTCTCACCTTAATAACAATATTCCTGGTGTTTTTCAACCTCGATGAAATACGTGTTCACGCTCAGCCACTACGTTCACAGCTGACAGTAACACACTCAGGTGATCTGAAGTGGACAAAGCTCTAAAGGAGCGTTCACACCAAACGCGCCGTGAATTGTTTCGCATCATGGAAACCGTTATCGACTGTTCGCCATTTATTTCCTCCATCAACTATGGAAAAATGAACCTCTATTTAAAACACACATCTTTGGCGCCAAGCGTCCGCACTACTCCGGAGCTTTTACAGCCCTAAAACGGACACGTTTGGCTTTGAAAACTCCACGTTTGCGTCTCAGTTTGGACGTTCACACAGAAGCTGTAGAGGAACAAACTGCTCTGCAGTACGACAGACTTCAGCCACCAGCAGAGCTTTAAAGAGTTAAATCTGGTCTGGCTTGTGAGAGGAGGTCAAAGGTCGCATAGCTCCATTCATATGATAAGTGGCCCTCCAGGAGGCCCTCGAGGGCTGCTGGAAAAGAAACTGTCATTAAATGACTGTGATCCCTCGTCAATATGGCCTTCATGTCATCACACACACACACGCACACACACACACTTAACCAGTCGGTCCCACAACAGGAAGTAACAGACGCGTCTCTGATCACAACAAACATCTGCAGATATTCAACGAAAACATAAGATTAGTGCTTCAACCGCTAATTCATTATCAATCATCATTAATGACACATGAATAGCATAATAATAAGAATAACTTTTTGTGTGCATTCTCTCTCATCTTGTTAATCAGTTTGTACGACAGAATTCTGTCTCATTTAGAGCAGTTTCTTTATTTTAATATGGACAGAAATCAGTGTAATAGTGCTGTTGTAAGTCAACACACACACACATGTTCATCTATTGTCAGTCTGTGGGTGATGTGTCCTCCTGTGTAACCTGCAGTCTGTCCCGTGTGCAGGAGGCGATGTGGGGAGCAGGGCGGAGGCGTGGGGCCCATCCCTGAGGAGGCGTCCCGCGGCCCCCTCCTCTGGTGGCCCCTCCTCTGGTGGCCCCTCCTCTGGTGGCCCCTCCTCTGGTGGCCCCTCCTGCGGTGCTCCCGGGACGCTCCTTACTAAAAGATGTCCCTCAGCAGCGGCCCTGCAGGCGGGAAAGGTGTGGACTCCAACGCGGTGGACACGTACGACAGCGGCGACGAGTGGGACATCGGTGTGGGCAATCTGATCATCGACCTGGACGCCGACCTGGAGAAGGACAAGCTAGAGATGTCGAGCAGTAAAGAGGGAGGAGCCATGGCCGCCCCCCCGCCCACCGGCACCGGCGCCGTGGTCGCTTTGCCGGACAACATGAAGTTCGTTGGCCCCGTAGCCGCCGCCAACGCGGCGACGCAGGGCAAAGAGAGCAAACCTAAATCCAAACGTGGTAAGAACTCAAAGGAGAGCGTCAAGGCGCCGGTATCGGACGGAGCTCAGAAGGAGGTTCGCGGTCGGGCCCCCGGGGACCCGTCGACCCAGAACCAGAACTCTACCACCCCAACGAAGGGGACCGACAAGTCCAGCAAACCCTCCCGTAGCCTCCCCGCTGTGAAAAAGGACAAAGACGGGGTTTCTGGGAAAACTAAGAAGGAGAAAATGGAGGTCAGCGCAGAGAAAGAGTCGGCGGCCCCGCTCCTGTCGGTGGGGGCCCCTTGCGGTACCGGACCCTTCGAGGGCCAACAGAACCTAGAGTCGGCCGCGGCCGAGCAGCTCGGGGACGCGGCGCTGGACCCGGTGGGAATCGGCCAGCTTGTCGCCATGATGACGGAGCAAGAGGAGGTGGACAACGGAGAATGCCGAAACGTGAAGAAAGCGGTCGGCGTGAAGGTGAGCGGATTTAATTTCGACCTTGTTCGGGTGTTGGTGCAGCGAGGACCCTTTGGTGCTCGTGGTGTGGTTTTAATAACTTTATTAATAACTGCCCGTTGAACCAGAGGTGTTAAATGTGGTTAAATAAAGCACAATAACTGAAGAGGCTGAGATGTGGTGACTTTTAGTCTCGTATGAGTCGAGCTCCAACTTTGCTGGAGCCTACATTTCCCATAATGCCTGAGACGCTGATCCGTGATACGATAGTGAGAAGTTATTCTGGAGCCTGAATGTGTTCTCTGTCCGTCTGTCGAGGCTTCATTATAACATGAATACCCTGTTAGACCTTTAGTGGTGCAGAATGTTGACTTTAATGTGAGATAACTGCTGAAGTAGCGTCCACTATGAACTGTTGTCGCATTACAAAGTGTAGTTTATCATATATTTAGTATATTTGGAACAACTAATAACCACCAACATGCTGAATCCTAAATGTCTTCTGGTGTTTGATTCATAACTCTTGGCCGCTTAAAATAGAAAGTTTATTGCTTCTGGGGAGATTTTTTTTATCAGCAGCGAGCGGCAATAATTGTTTAGCTCTAAAACACAGAAAGAGGAAACGCTGCTTGAAGCCATCCGGGTTTTTATTTTTATATTTGACAAAGAGGCCGTGGTTCTCCTCGTGACGAGTTAATAACTGTGAAATCGTTGGAGTGTCCCTTTAAAGTCACAGCGGTTCAGTTAGTTATTATCTCGTTATTATCTCGTTATTCTCATTATTATCTAGTTATTAGTAGTTATTATCTAGTTATTATCTAGTTATTAGTAGTTATTATCTAGTTATTATCTAGTTATTATCTAGTTATTATCTAGTTATTAGTAGTTATTATCTAGTTATTATCTAGTTATTAGTAGTTATTATCTAGTTATTATCTAGTTATTAGTAGTTATTATCTAGTTATTATCTAGTTATTAGTAGTTATTATCTACAGAAAAGAGCTCGTTGTGGATCTTTGTCTCATGACATTAATGAAGTATAATAATGTTCTTAGAGCTCGTGTTAGAAGTTAAACAGCTCATAATTCATCTCTAATATCTATTTTATATTCATAAACATCTCCTTCAAACTACTGGATTCATTCTAGTTTATCACCAAAACTAGATTTTACAGATGACATGTGAACACATCATCATAACATTATAATGTACCTTCAGCCAGTACTCATGTTCACTGAGCAGAGCCTGAAGGCATCATCATGTAACTGAAGTGAACCTCCGTTGGTTAGCCGTTAGCGGTGCTGCTAACGTTACTGCTAACGTTACTAGCTCTCCTCTGATTGGTTGTTGACAATGAAACATGATCAGAGACTAGAAACACATGTTCTTCTGAATGTTGGAGGAGAACCATCGTCAGTAAAACTTTATTGACACTAGCTCAGTCTTAAAGCGGACAAAGTCCTCAATCATTTATTTTTTCTGCAGTTTGACTTTTTTTCTTCTGTCAAAGCGTTTAATAACGGTCAAATACCGTAACGCTCCAGTGTGAAGGTATGAAGACGTGTCTCCGTCTAAAACTCTGCTCATACAGCAACACACCCTGCCCTGTGGGGGCTCTGGTGCATTCTGGGAAACAGAAGAAGAAGAAGACCAGGAGGGTTTAGGACAGGGGTCTTCAACTAAAACTCCAAAAGGTCCAGATTGAGAAAATCTCCTCGTGCAAAAGTCCGAAACATTACAATGATATCGAACTTGCACTATTTAGTGCCATGTATGTATGTATGTTCTGCTCTATTCTCTCTGTTAACATCATTGGACGGTGAACTAATGTGTTATGATTCTGATGATATTGGGCTCTAGGTTTATTTTCTGTGATTTCATTTCAGATGTGAGATGGTACGTTTGCTCAAATGAGACATACTGATTTAGTTCACCTGTAGGAGTCTGTCCAGTCTTGGTTACAGACTGTGGTCTCTGAAGACGTTTCTCTTTGTGGAGATTGTCTTGAGAAACGACCTCTTCAAGCCCATATTTGATTGGCTGAGCTGCATCACGTGATGTGATTTACAACGCATTGGTCGGCGTGTTTCCTGCACCGCTGAACGAGTGCCGTAACGGCTGGAAAAGCTGCGCCGGTTAAAATAGAAGTGCTCCGTCAAAAATTCTCAATTATCTATCGGGTTTAGGTCCTGGGTCCGGATACAACGGCGTCTGGGTCCAGATCCGGACCGCGGTCCACCAATTAGTGACCCCTGGTTTAGGAGAATAAATGAAAGCGTCCCGAGAAGCTGCCCTGAAGGGCCCCTGACACCTCGGCTCTGCAGACCTCGTTCCTGGAAGTGAAGTCCATGAAGACATGTGGGAGGCCTCCAGCCGTCACACGTTCCCTCAGCAGGACCTTCTGTTTTCTTCTGGTTTTTAAATTCGTCTTTAATTCGACCGTTGACTTCAACCTCCGAACCACAAGAACCCACCGGCGTGATGTGAGAGCATGTTTCCATCAACAATCGCCAAAACGACATCGTGTATCACAGCTTCTAGTTGTGATACACAATGTCGTTTTGGCGAACTTCCAACCTGTTCATGTTGTTCATTTTTAAAATTCCTCTGAGGAGGAACACAGAAGGAGTTCAGGGTCACGTTCATCCTCCTTGTCTCTCACATCTTATCATTACTGTAGAGCTCTCTGAAGGCCTCCTCCTCCTCCTGCCTTCATTGTGTGTGTGTGTGTGTGTGTGTGTGTGTGTGTGTGTGTGTGTGTGTGTGTGTGTGTGTGTGTGTGTGTGTGTGTGTGTGTGTGTGTGTGTGTGTGTGTGTGTGTGTGTGTGTGTGTGTGGCTGAAACTGATTCTTATTACCGTTACTTCCTCTTCCTCTGACTAGCACCGTTGGTGAAGTGTTGTGATGGTGAAATAAGGAACACGTGTATTAAACTGTAGAAACACTGAAGACAACAAGTCCAGACTACAACTCTGAAAAGATTTATCATGTTATGAAATCAAAAACTCTCTCCCTCCTGTCTCTCTCCCTCCCTCCTCTCTCTCTCCTGTCTCTCTCCCTCCCTCCTCTCTCTCCTGTCTCTCTCTCTCCCTCCTCTCTCTCCCTCCCTCCTGTCTCTCGCCCTCCTGTCTCTCTCTCTCTCTCCCTCCCTCCTGTCTCTCTCCCTCCCTCCTGTCTCTCTCCTGTCTCTCTCCTTCTCTCCCTCCTCTCTCTCTCCCTCCCTCCTGTCTCTCTCCCTCCCTCCTGTCTCTCTCCTGTCTCTCTCCCTCCCTCCTCTCTCTCTCCTGTCTCTCTCCCTCCCTCCTCTCTCTCCTGTCTGTCTCGCCCTCCTGTCTCTCTCCCTCCCTCCTCTCTCTCCTGTCTCTCTCTCCTGTCTGTCTCGCCCTCCTGTCTCTCTCCCTCCCTCCTCTCCCTCCTGTCTCTCTCCTTCTCTCCCTCCTCTCTCTCTCTCTCTCTCCTGTCTCTCTACCTCCTCTCTCTCTCCCTCCCTCCTCTCTCTCTCCTGTCTCTCTCCCTCCCTCCTCTCTCTCTCCCTCCTCTCTCCCGCCTGTCTCTCTCCCTCCCTCCTCTCTCTCCTGTCTGTCTCTCCTGTCTCTCTCTCTCCCTCCTCTCTCTCTGTCTCGCCCTCCTGTCTCTCTCCCTCCCTCCTCTCTCTCCTGTCTCTCTCTCCTCTCTCTCTCTCTCCCTCCTCTCTCTCTCCCTCCCTCCTCTCTCTCTCCTGTCTCTCTCTCTCCCTCCTCTCTCTCTCCCTCCCTCCTCTCTCTCTCTCTCCCTCCTCTCTCTCTCCCTCCCTCCTCTCTCTCTCCCTCCCTCCTGTCTCTCTCCTTCTCTCCCTCCTCTCTCTCTCCTGTCTCTCTCCTTCTCTTCCTCCTCTCTCTCTCCTGTCTCTCGCCCTCCTGTCTCTCTCCTTCTCTCCCTCCTCTCTCTCTCCTGTCTCTCTCTCTCTCCCTCCTCTCTCTCTCCCTCCCTCCTCTCTCTCTCTCTCCCTCCTCTCTCTCTCCCTCCCTCCTCTCTCTCTCCCTCCCTCCTCTCTCTCTCCCTCCCTCCTCTCTCTCTCTCTCCCTCCTCTCTCTCTCCCTCCCTCCTCTCTCTCTCTCTACCTCCTCTCTCTCTCCCTCCCTCCTGTCTCTCTCCTGTCTCTCTCCTTCTCTCCCTCCTCTCTCTCTCTCTCCCTCCTCTCTCTCTCCCTCCCTCCTCTCTCTCTCTCTCCCTCCTCTCTCTCTCCCTCCCTCCTCTCTCTCTCCCTCCCTCCTCTCTCTCTCCCTCCC
>JAFEUB010000998.1:162500-170000 GCA_024529925.1 Ophthalmolycus amberensis | reverse complement strand
CTCTCTCCCTCCTCTCTCTCTCCCTCCCTCCTCTCTCTCTCCCTCCCTCCTCTCTCTCTCTCTCCCTCCTCTCTCTCTCCCTCCCTCCTGTCTCTCTCCTGTCTCTCTCCCTCCCTCCTCTCTCTCTCCTGTCTCTCTCTCTCCCTCCTCTCTCTCTCCCTCCCTCCTCTCTCTCTCTCTCCCTCCTCTCTCTCTCTCCCTCCCTCCTCTCTCTCTCCCTCCCTCCTCTCTCTCTCTCTCCCTCCTCTCTCTCTCCCTCCCTCCTCTCTCTCTCTCTACCTCCTCTCTCTCTCCCTCCCTCCTGTCTCTCTCCTGTCTCTCTCCTTCTCTCCCTCCTCTCTCTCTCTCCCTCCCTCCTCTCTCTCTCCCTCCTTCCTGTCTCTCTCCCTCCTCTCTCTCTCTCTCCCTCCTCTCTCTCTCCCTCCCTCCTCTCTCTCTCTCTACCTCCTCTCTCTCTCCCTCCCTCCTGTCTCTCTCCTGTCTCTCTCCTTCTCTCCCTCCTCTCTCTCTCTCCCTCCCTCCTCTCTCTCTCCCTCCTTCCTGTCTCTCTCCCTCCTCTCTCTCTCTCTCCCTCCTCTCTCTCTCCCTCCCTCCTCTCTCTCTCCCTCCCTCCTGTCTCTCTCCTGTCTCTCTCCTTCTCTCCCTCCTCTCTCTCTCTCCCTCCCTCCTCTCTCTCTCCCTCCTTCCTGTCTCTCTCCCTCCTCTCTCTCTCTCTCCCTCCTCTCTCTCTCCCTCCCTCCTCTCTCTCTCCCTCCCTCCTCTCTCTCTCCTGTCTCTCTCTCTCCCTCCTCTCTCTCTCCCTCCCTCCTCTCTCTCTCTCTCCCTCCTCTCTCTCTCCCTCCCTCCTCTCTCTCTCCCTCCCTCCTCTCTCTCTCTCTCCCTCCTCTCTCTCTCCCTCCCTCCTGTCTCTCTCCTGTCTCTCTCCCTCCCTCCTCTCTCTCTCCTGTCTCTCTCTCTCCCTCCTCTCTCTCTCCCTCCCTCCTCTCTCTCGCCCTCCTGTCTCTCTCCTTCTCTCCCTCCTCTCTCTCTCCTGTCTCTCTCCTTCTCTTCCTCCTCTCTCTCTCCTGTCTCTCGCCCTCCTGTCTCTCTCCTTCTCTCCCTCCTCTCTCTCTCCTGTCTCTCTCTCTCTCCCTCCTCTCTCTCTCCCTCCCTCCTCTCTCTCTCTCTCCCTCCTCTCTCTCTCCCTCCCTCCTCTCTCTCTCCCTCCCTCCTCTCTCTCTCTCTCCCTCCTCTCTCTCTCTCTCCCTCCTGTCTCTCTCCCTCCTCTCTCTCTCCTGTCTCTCTCCTTCTCTTCCTCCTCTCTCCCTCCTGTCTCTCGCCCTCCTGTCTCCCTCCTCTCTCTCCCTCCTCTCTCTCTCCTGTCTCTCTCCTTCTCTTCCTCCTCTCTCCCTCCTGTCTCTCGCCCTCCTGTCTCTCTCTCTCCCTCCTCTCTCTCTCCCTCCCTCCTCTCTCTCTCCCTCCCTCCTCTCTCTCTCTCTCCCTCCTCTCTCTCTCTCTCCCTCCTGTCTCTCGCCCTCCTGTCTCTCTCCTTCTCTCCCTCCTCTCTCTCTCCTGTCTCTCTCCTTCTCTTCCTCCTCTCTCCCTCCTGTCTCTCTCCTTCTCTCCCTCCTCTCTCTCTCCCTCCCTCCTCTCTCTCGCTCTCCCTCCTCTCTCTCTCTCTCCCTCCTGTCTCTCGCCCTCCTGTCTCCCTCCTCTCTCTCCCTCCTCTCTCTCTCCTGTCTCTCTCCTTCTCTTCCTCCTCTCTCCCTCCTGTCTCTCTCCTTCTCTCCCTCCTCTCTCTCTCCTGTCTCTCTCCTTCTCTTCCTCCTCTCTCTCTCCTGTCTCTCGCCCTCCTGTCTCTCTCCTTCTCTCCCTCCTCTCTCTCTCTCCCTCCCTCCCTCCTCTCTCTCCCTCCCTCCTGTCTCTCGCCCTCCTGTCTCTCTCCTTCTCTCCCTCCTCTCTCTCTCCCTCCCTCCTGTCTCTCTCTCTCCTGTCTCTCTCTCTCTCTCTCTCCCCCGTCTGTCCCTCAAGATGGAGTCTCCGGTCTCCACCCCTGCTCCTCCTGTTCCTCCTCCTCCTCCTCCTCTTCTCCACCTCCTCGCTCCCGTCCCCGTCAGCGACATCTCGTCTCCCTGCGAGCAGCTCATGGTTCGCATGCGCTCGGTGGCGGTGAACACGGCGGATGCGGCGCTGGGGACGGAGCCGGAGTGCCTGGGACCCTGTGAGCCAGGCACTAGTGTCAACCTGGAGGGCATCGTGTGGCAGGAGACGGAGGACGGTAAGAGTCCATTTACCCACGCAACAACCTTCAGTCGAGGAGAGCTGGCAGCAATGTGTTAGCTATCAACAGGAGACCAATGTGTGTTTTATTCATTCTCAGCTTTTATATTTGTTTGTATTTTTATTTTAATATTTAAGAACAAATGTCTCCCTAAAAATACAAACAGATATATACATACAGCTCATTCACACAGCTGCTTTCATTGCATTCATCATGAAGGTAAATTCACGGAGAAGGAAGATTACTCCTTCACCTCTAATGTAATAAAACAAGCTGAATTAGTTTGACAGGAGGAAATCAGTGTCCACACTAATCCATCACTAAATAAAGGATGCTTTATGCTCATCATGTGACTCACCTCGTGTTTTCTTTTTCATACAGACGTTAAACTACGATTAAGTCGTTCATGTTATGTGTCAATGGGGTCGTTAGCAGATAGCAAACAAATATGAATTAAAGATGTTTTTATTACCCCAAAAGATGATTTAACTTGAGGACTTTGTGTACTGATGCAGAAATATACAAATGAAAACACCAGTTGGTCGTCTATTTAGAGTTGTGTTGACTCGTGTCACACTCACTGAATGTGTTGAGTAGATGAACTGGAGTTAAAATTGTGCGTCTGTCTGCAGGCATGTTGGTTGTTAACGTCACCTGGAGGAACAAGACCTACGTGGGAACCCTGCTGGACTGCACCCGGCACGACTGGGCCCCCCCGAGGTACACACACTACGCACTGAACACTACGCACTGAACGCTACGCACTGAACGCTACGCACTGAACGCTACGCACTGAACGCTACGCACTGAACGCTACGCACTGAACACTACACACGCTACGCACTGAACACTACGCACTGAACACTACACACGCTACGCACTGAACGCTACGCACTGAACACTACACACGCTACGCACTGAACGCTACGCACTGAACACTACACACTGAACACTACGCACTGAACACTACACACGCTACGCACTGAACACTACGCACTGAACGCTACGCACTGAACACTACGCACTGAACACTACACACGCTACGCACTGAACACTACGCACTGAACACTACACACGCTACGCACTGAACGCTACGCACTGAACACTACGCACTGAACGCTACGCACTGAACGCTACGCACTGAACACTACGCACTGAACGCTACGCACTGAACGCTACGCACTGAACACTACACACGCTACGCACTGAACGCTACGCACTGAACGCTACGCACTGAACACTACACACTGAACGCTACGCACTGAACACTGAACACTACACACACTACACACTGAACACTACGCACTGAACACTACACACTGAACACTAAACACTACACACTGAACACTACACACTAAACACTACACACTGAACACTACACACTAAAAACTACACACTGAACACTACACACACTACACACACTACACACTGAACACTACACACTAAACACTACACACTGAACACTACACACACTACACACTGAATGCTACACACTGAACACTACACACTGAACACTACACACACTACACACTGAACGCTACACACTGAACGCTACACACTGAACACTACACACACTACACACTGAACGCTACACACTGAACGCTACACACTGAACGCGACACACTGAACACCTTAGACATCCAGCTAAAGCTTTAGCTCCTCCCCTTCTTCTGTCCTCAGGTTCTGCGAGTCTCCCACCAGCGACGTGGAGATGCGGAGCGGCCGCGGTCGGGGAAAGAGGATGCGTCCCAGCAGCAACACGCCGCTGAACGACAACAGCAACTCCTCGGACAACAGGGGCAGCGGTGGAGGTGGAGGTGGAGGTAAGACGCGCGGCGCCGCCACCGCCAACAGCAAAGGACGGAGAGGCAGCCAGACGGCCACCGGCGGTGCCACTGAGGACGCCAAGGCCAGCCCGTCCTCCGCCAAGAGGAAGACCAAGCCGGCCTCCGACATGGAGCCAACCTCCAGCTCGGAGGACACCAAGGCCTCGAAGCGAATGAGAACCGACTCCACCGGCGCCGACCCGCTGCCCCCCCCACAGCTGGACCGGACCTGCCCCTCCCCCGTGCTCATCGACTGCCCTCACCCCAACTGCAACAAGAAGTACAAGCACATCAACGGGCTCAAGTACCACCAGGCGCGAGCCCACAATGACCTCGACGACGTCCGACTGGACCAGGACGGTGACAGCGAATACGGAGACGACCCGGCCTCGTCCTGCAACGGCGCCGCCGCCATCTCCCCCGCCCGCTCCACCACGCCCAAAGGTCGGGGGTTTGACGCCCCGTCGCCCTCGCTGGGGAAGCTGACGACATCCAAGGGGAAGAAGAAGGCGGGGGAGGCCGAGCCCGAGGTGACGGACTGGCGGCGAGGATGCGGCGTGTTTGACGGACGAGGCCAGCAACGACGGGATGGACGACAGGAAGTCGAAGAAGACGGTGGCGGCCGGAGGCAAAGCCGATAAACCGACCCAGAAAGGCATGAAGCCGGGACGTCCCAACGCCCCGTCACCTTACGCCCTCCAGGCGTCCTCCCCCGCCATGGGCTCAGTGGTACAGCCCATCCCCAAGAGCCCCCAGATGAAGAACCAGTCCAAACAGCCTCCTCTGGCGGACCCCGCCTGCAGCCCCACCCTCGCCAAGGACAAGAAGAAGGACAAGAAGAAGAGGGAGGCAGGGAAGGAGGGGGACAGTCCGAAGGGTAAAGGGGGAGGGAGGCCAGAGGAGGGGAGGAGCCCATACTCGGATACGTCCGACGCTTTGCTCAACGGCTCCTCGGAAGCCCACCAGAGCCGGCTGGCCAGCATCAAGGCAGAGGCCGACAAGGTGTACAGCTTCTCGGACAACGCGCCCAGCCCGTCCATCGGCGTGGGCAGCAGGATGGAGGCCGGCCACCTCAACCAGAACGGGGGCGAAACTGGCAGCCCCGCCTACTCCGACATCTCCGACGCCGGGGAGGACGGAGAGGGGAGGGTCAAAACCGAACCCGACCAGGGGCCTCGTGAGGGGGCCAAAAAGAACCTGTTTCCTCCTCAGGCTCCCAGTAAGGAATCACCATACTACCCCAACTACGACTCCTACTACTCGCCCAGTTACCCCAACCCGAGCCCGGGAGCGGCACCGGCGGCAGCGCCGCCTCACGTGGAAGGAGCTCAGGTGAAGGTGAAGGAGGAGGAGGAGGAGCCGGAGGTCGGCGAGGAGGAGGAGGAGGAGGAGGAGGAGGAGGAGGTAGTCAAGCTGAAGGTGGAGCCTCAGGAGGAGAGGAAGGTGGACCCGGGGCCTCAGCAGCAGCAGCCGTCGGTCATCCAGCAGCGCTCCAACATGTACGCCCAGCCGCTCTACTACAACCAGTACTACCTGCCCCCTTACTCGTACTCCCCAGACCAGGCCTACCACGCCCACCTGCTGGCCTCTAACCCCGCCTACTGCCAGCAGTACGAGGACAGGCAGCGGCTGGTGGACAAGAAGGCCGAGGGCAAAGAGCGGGAGGCCTGCGGGAAAGAGGAGTGGAAGCAGAAAGCCTCAGTGCCGCCCACCCTGTCCAGAGCCCCCAGCTTAACCGACCTGGGGGGCGCCAAGGGGGCGGGGGGGCTGAACCCAACCAAGCCCAAAGAGCCACCGCCATCGGCCGCGGAGCAGTCCAAGTCGGTCATCATGGCGAAGGGGGAGGAGCAGAAGGCCGCCGCCGCCACGGCGCAACCCGAGGGTCTGAAGATGAAGCTGAGTGAAGTAGGGCATCATGGGAAAGAGGAGGCCAAGCCGGGGGTTGAGCCAGGCAGGCCGGCAGGTGTAGAGCCCGCCATGTGGTACAGACAGGTAACTGCTGCTCTCACACTGAATCTAGCTACGTCTCGTCCTTCAGCTTTTAAAACATAGTTCAGAGTTTTAATGTTTGACAAACACATTGAAAACTGTCCAAAAAATAACAATCGTAAAATATAGTGAGAAGATTTGATCCTTGTCAATGATGGCTGGTTAATATTAGTGAGTGATGTGTTCTGATTCTCAACCAGGAGACAACCTCCGGTTCTATAAAGTGAATCCAAAGCTTGATGTGTTAAAGCTGCAGTCTCTCTAGTGTCCACCAGGGGGCGACTCCTCTGGTTGTATAGAAGTCTATGAGAAAATGACTCTACTTCTCTCTTGATTTATTACCTCAGTAAACATTGTAAACATGAGTTTATGGTCTCAATCTCTAGTTTCAAGTCTTCTTCAATACTTCTCCAGGAGCCAGACTCCCGCCTGTGGCCCTACGTTTACCCCAACAAGTACTCCGACGCCCCCAAACCTCAGGAGGAGGACCGGTGGAAGGAGGAGCGCGACAGGAAGGTGAAGGAAGAGCGGCCGCGGCCCAAAGAGGAGGCCAAGGAGGGGGGATCGGAGGGCAGGACTCAGCTGCCTCCTCCTCTGGAGGAGCAGCAGCAGCATCAGCGGGTGGGAGTGAAGGAGGCGCGTCACGCTCCTCCTCACATGCAGCAGTTCTCCTCCCCCCCCCTGGCCCAGCACCACCAGGGCTACATGCCCTACATGCACGGACCGTACGCCTACGGACACGCCTACGAGCCCAGCCACCCGGGCTACCGGGGCATGCCCTCCGTCATGATGCAGAACTACCCCGGTAAGAGGTGGGGGAGTCTGATCGATAGATTATTGATCTTCACACCAGGAGACAGGCAGAGAAATGAAAAGCAATACATGAGTCAGGGCTGGAAGGTGTAAGTGGTGTGCTTCATATTTCACATCTGTTCAGTTTTTTATCTGCAAACAGCGACACAGTAACGTCACTCACACATGATGGTGAGTAACGGAGGCAATAAAGTTCACATACTGACCCCCTCACAGTTCAACGTTAACCATCACAGTGTAAATACAGTTTAAACGTTAACCATCAGAGTGTAAATAAAGTTTTAACATTAACCATCAGAGTGTAAATAAAGTTTAACGTTAACCATCACAGTGTAAATAAAGTTTAACGTTAACCATCAGAGTGAAAATAAAGTTTAACGTTAACCATCAGAGTGAAAATAAAGTTTTAACGTTAACCATCAGAGTGTAAATAAAGTTTAACGTTAACCATCAGAGTGTAAATAAAGTTTAACGTTAACCATCAGAGTGTAAATAAAGTTTAACGTTAACCATCAGAGTGTAAATAAAGTTTAACGTTAACCATCAGAGTGTAAATAAAGTTTAACGTTAACCATCAGAGTGTAAATAAAGTTTAACGTTAACCATCAGAGT
>JAFEUB010000998.1:132500-155000 GCA_024529925.1 Ophthalmolycus amberensis | reverse complement strand
CCATGTTTTTATTAGAAACTCATTTAAATTCTTGTTTTATTTTAATTCCTTTAAATATAAAGTTGTCAGTTTGAAACAGCAGAACTAGACGATTTATAACAGTTTTATAAGATTTACAAATAAATTCATTTCAGATCTTTTTACTTTTGGTCGAACAAAAACATTTCAGCTTTTAACAAATGATCCATTCGAAACAATAAAGAATCAATAACCCAGCTCTCATAGATAAACAGCTAACTCGTCACTTATTCCATATATTTGATTTCCTTCATCTGGAGTTCAGCAGGTTTTCATCTTTTTGTTTAATTATTATAACTTGTATTACTAGATGATCTCTTCCTGTGTTATAATCAATGTTTTATTTATGAAAATAACTCAAATATATTGTGCCGTTCTCTTCATAGAAGCTCTGTGGTTTGTTTCCTCCTCAGATCAGGTGAGACTTCAGATGTTCTGACCTCATGATGATGATGATGATGAACAGGTGAGAATTAAATATGAAACATGAGGAAGAAAAGATTGAAAATCAGCTTTAAGTTTGAGCACCAAACATCCAGATGTAAACGCAGAGGCCTTTAATCCTTCTTTAATTACATATGAAATATGTAAATCATAAGCGTCACATGACGGGTTCATGTGACGCCGCTGTTGTAATGTGTTGGTTCAGCCACAGGGAGGCGCTGCTGCTCCGCTAAACGTCTCAGCAGCAGATTCATTAGAGACAGTTCACCAAAATCACACAAACACTGTATTTCCTCATTAAGCTCACGTTGTTTCAAGTTATGCAAATAGTTTTTTATTATAATTTGGTACCGCCTTTGTTTGAGTTTCTGCCTCCAGCTCTAAACCTCTTCCTCTTTCAGGTTAGAAATATAAAATGTAAAACGATCTCCTCCCTTCTCACTGCTTCTGCTTCTCAGTGTCTACGTAACTTCAGATGACGGCATGAAATGTGGTTTCCTCCTCGGTGACGTCACACACAGACCAGAAGAAACGAACCCAGAAGATCTGCTTCTTGAGTGTGAAACGTGTCTCGTGTCTTCATGTCGATGTTTTACTGAGATATTCAGATGGTTTTGATGAAAGCAGAAACAGCAGCTGAAGCTCAGCGTCTTCTGACTTTACGGTCGTTGATCGTCATAATAATATCAACAATAACACATTTAATTTGTATAGAGCTGTAAAGGTACTCAAAGACACTTTACGGTAAAAACAGGAACAATAAAAGCATTTTTTATTTGAACAAAATACATCATGTGTTTAATCACATGACTACACAGCACACCTGAGAACAGGTACACTGACAGACAGATCTCCATCTTATCAAGTCTTTACTGTCAATAACAACAATGTTTGTTTATTTGTTGTTTATAATGCTGCTTTATAATCAAGACAAATAAAAAGTAGTTTAAAGGTTGTTTTAATTAGCTATAAATTACAGGCCTGATATCACCTTTTCCCACGCTTTTATTTTTTCATGTATCGTGCTCTTATCGTGAAGGCCACTTCCTGTCACTTCCGGTTCAGAGTCTGTTGAACGGTGTGAACTTGACGGTGGATTGATGGTCCAGCGGACGACCAGCGGCTCCGCTCCGGTCCGTGTGTCCGTGTCCTCGGTGCTGCCGGACGGACCGAGTACCTGCAGTACACCGGCGGACCTGATTGAAGACTGGACAGTACACACAGGTAGGACCGAGTCTGTTGTACAAAAACTGTGAAATGTGTGAGGAGACGCTGCTGCTGATGGTGGGAGTACTGCAGGTACCTCAGTAGCAGTACCACCACGTTAAATACTGTGATAATGAGGTATTAGTATAAGCAGTAGCAGTTGTACTAGCAGTACTGGGAGTAGTATTTTTAATATTGACGCTGGTAACTGTGGTGGTGTGGTGGAATGTTAAGAAGTACATTTACTTAAGTACATTAAATAGAGTATTCATATAAAATATAATCAAATAATAAATATACACAATTATAATATCAGCTGCAACATTGTACAGCTACTTAAATATAATATAATAAATATTATTATGCATAATGAGTACTAAGTATATTTTTTATACTTTCGTACTTTTACTGTAACCGAGTATTTCTACATTGTAGTATTTCTATTTTTACTTTATTAAAAGATCCGAGTACTTATTCCACCTCTAAGTTACGTATGTTAAAAGTACTCTTGATGCAGAATACTAATATTATTATACTTTTATATTTATTGATGCATTAATGTGTTCATCACTTTAAAGGCAGAGCTCCTTTTACTGCAGGTACTTTAATCTGGAATAATGCATCATTTATTAATGTATTATACTATGTTTTAATAATCTCAATCTCTTTGGGAACAAAAAACTACAGTAAAGACATGTACCTCTGAGATGTAGTACAGCATAAAGTACTATATGTACCTCTGAGATGTAGTACAGCATAAAGTACTATATGTACCTCTGAGATGTAGTACAGTATAAAGTACTATATGTACCTCAGGTGTAGTACAGCATAAAGTACTATATGTACCTCTGAGATGTAGTACAGCATAAAGTACTATATGTACCTCTGAGATGTAGTACAGTATAGAGTACAATATGTACCTCTGAGATGTAGTACAGTATAAAGTACAATATGTACCTCTGAGATGTAGTACAGTGTAAAGTATAATATGTACCTCTGAGATGTAGTACAGCATAAAGTACTATATGTACCTCTGAGATGTAGTACAGCATAAAGTACTATATGTACCTCTGAGATGTAGTACAGTATAAAGTACTATATGTACCTCAGGTGTAGTACAGCATAAAGTACTATATGTACCTCTGAGATGTAGTACAGCATAAAGTACTATATGTACCTCTGAGATGTAGTACAGTATAGAGTACAATATGTACCTCTGAGATGTAGTACAGTATAAAGTACAATATGTACCTCTGAGATGTAGTACAGCATAAAGTACTATGCACCTCTGAGCTGTAGTACAGTATAAAGTACAATATGTACCTCTGAGATGTAGTACAGTATAAAGTACAATATGTACCTCTGAGATGTAGTACAGCATAAAGTACTATGTACCTCTGAGATGTAGTACAGTAGAAAGTACACTATGTACCTCTGAGGTGTAGTACAGTATTAAGTACAATATGTACCTCTGAGATGTAGTACAGTATTAAGTACAATATGTACCTCTGAGATGTAGTACAGCATAAAGTACTATGTACCTCTGAGATGTAGTACAGTAGAAAGTACACTATGTACCTCTGAGGTGTAGTACAGTATTAAGTACACTATGTACCTCTGAGATGTAGTACAGTAGAAAGTACACTATGTACCTCTGAGGTGTAGTACAGTATAAAGTACAATATGTACCTCTGAGATGTAGTACAGCATAAAGTACTATGCACCTCTGAGCTGTAGTACAGTATAAAGTACAATATGTACCTCTGAGATGTAGTACAGTATAAAGTACTATATGTACCTCTGAGATGTAGTACAGTATAAAGTACAATATGTACCTCTGAGATGTAGTACAGTATAAAGTACAATATGTACCTCTGAGATGTAGTACAGCATAAAGTACTATATGTACCTCTGAGGTGTAGTACAGCATAAAGTACTATATGTACCTCTGAGATGTAGTACAGCATAAAGTACTATATGTACCTCTGAGGTGTAGTACAGCATAAAGTACTATATGTACCTCTGAGATGTAGTACAGTATAAAGTACAACATGTACCTCTGAGGTGTAGTACAGCATAAAGTACTATATGTACCTCTGAGATGTAGTACAGCATAAAGTACTATATGTACCTCTGAGATGTAGTACAGCATAAAGTACTATATGTACCTCTGAGATGTAGTACAGTATAAAGTACAATATGTACCTCTGAGATGTAGTACAGTATAAAGTACAATATGTACCTCTGAGATGTAGTACAGCATAAAGTACAACATGTACCTCTGAGATGTAGTACAGTATAAAGTACAACATGTACCTCTGAGGTGTAGTACAGTATAAAGTACTATATGTACCTCTGAGGTGTAGTACAGTATAAAGTACAATATGTACCTCTGAGATGTAGTACAGTATAAAGTACTATATGTACCTCTGAGGTGTAGTACAGTATAAAGTACAATATGTACCTCTGAGATGTAGTACAGTATAAAGTACAATATGTACCTCTGAGGTGTAGTACAGTATAAAGTACTATATGTACCTCTGAGGTGTAGTACAGTATAAAGTACAATATGTACCTCTGAGGTGTAGTACAGTATAAAGTACTATATGTACCTCTGAGATGTAGTACAGTATAAAGTACAATATGTACCTCTGAGGTGTAGTACAGTATAAAGTACAACATGTACCTCTGAGGTGTAGTACAGTATAAAGTACTATATGTACCTCTGAGATGTAGTACAGTATAAAGTACAATATGTACCTCTGAGATGTAGTACAGTATAAAGTACAATATGTACCTCTGAGGTGTAGTACAGTATAAAGTACTATATGTACCTCTGAGATGTAGTACAGTATAAAGTACAATATGTACCTCTGAGGTGTAGTACAGTATAAAGTACAATATGTACCTCTGAGATGTAGTACAGTATAAAGTACAATATGTACCTCTGAGATGTAGTACAGTATAAAGTACAATATGTACCTCTGAGATGTAGTACAGTATAAAGTACAATATGTACCTCTGAGATGTAGTACAGTATAAAGTACTATATGTACCTCTGAGATGTAGTACAGCATAAAGTACTATATGTACCTCTGAGATGTAGTACAGTATAAAGTACTTCATGTACCTCTGAGATGTAGTACAGTATAAAGTACTTTATGTACCTCTGAGATGTAGTACAGTATAAAGTACTTATGTACCTCTGAGATGTAGTACAGTATTAAGTACAATATGTACCTCTGAGATGTAGTACAGTATAAAGTACTATATGTACCTCTGAGATGTAGTACAGTATAAAGTACTATATGTACCTCTGAGGTGTAGTACAGTATAAAGTACAACATGTACCTCTGAGGTGTAGTACAGTATAAAGTACTATATGTACCTCTGAGATGTAGTACAGTATAAAGTACTATATGTACCTCTGAGATGTAGTACAGTATAAAGTACTATATGTACCTCTGAGATGTAGTACAGTATAAAGTACTATATGTACCTCTGAGGTGTAGTACAGTATAAAGTACTATATGTACCTCTGAGATGTAGTACAGTATAAAGTACTATATGTACCTCTGAGGTGTAGTACAGTATAAAGTACAATATGTACCTCTGAGATGTAGTACAGTATAAAGTACTATATGTACCTCTGAGATGTAGTACAGTATAAAGTACTATATGTACCTCTGAGGTGTAGTACAGTATAAAGTACAACATGTACCTCTGAGGTGTAGTACAGTATAAAGTACTATATGTACCTCTGAGATGTAGTACAGTATAAAGTACAATATGTACCTCTGAGATGTAGTACAGTATAAAGTACAGCATGTACCTCTGAGGTGTAGTACAGTATAAAGTACAATATGTACCTCTGAGATGTAGTACAGTATTAAGTACTATATGTACCTCTGAGATGTAGTACAGTATAAAGTACAACATGTACCTCTGAGGTGTAGTACAGTATAAAGTACAATATGTACCTCTGAGAAGTAGTACAGTATAAAGTACAATATGTACCTCTGAGATGTAGTACAGTATAACGTACTATATGTACCTCTGAGGTGTAGTACAGTATAAAGTACTATATGTACCTCTGAGATGTAGTACAGTATAAAGTACTATATGTACCTCTGAGGTGTAGTACAGTATAAAGTACTATATGTACCTCTGAGGTGTAGTACAGTATAAAGTACAATATGTACCTCTGAGATGTAGTACAGTATAAAGTACTATATGTACCTCTGAGATGTAGTACAGTATAAAGTACTATATGTACCTCTGAGGTGTAGTACAGTATAAAGTACAACATGTACCTCTGAGGTGTAGTACAGTATAAAGTACTATATGTACCTCTGAGATGTAGTACAGTATAAAGTACAATATGTACCTCTGAGATGTAGTACAGTATAAAGTACTATATGTACCTCTGAGGTGTAGTACAGTATAAAGTACTATATGTACCTCTGAGATGTAGTACAGTATAAAGTACTATATGTACCTCTGAGGTGTAGTACAGTATAAAGTACTATATGTACCTCTGAGATGTAGTACAGTATAAAGTACTATATGTACCTCTGAGGTGTAGTACAGTATAAAGTACAATATGTACCTCTGAGATGTAGTACAGTATAAAGTACTATATGTACCTCTGAGATGTAGTACAGTATAAAGTACTATATGTACCTCTGAGATGTAGTACAGTATAAAGTACTATATGTACCTCTGAGATGTAGTACAGTATAAAGTACTATATGTACCTCTGAGATGTAGTACAGTATAAAGTACTATATGTACCTCTGAGATGTAGTACAGTATAAAGTACTATATGTACCTCTGAGATGTAGTACAGTATAAAGTACAATATGTACCTCTGAGGTGTAGTACAGTATAAAGTACTATATGTACCTCTGAGATGTAGTACAGTATAAAGTACAATATGTACATCTGAGGTGTAGTACAGTATAAAGTACTATATGTACCTCTGAGATGTAGTACAGTATAAAGTACAATATGTACCTCTGAGATGTAGTACAGTATAAAGTACTATATGTACCTCTGAGGTGTAGTACAGTATAAAGTACAACATGTACCTCTGAGGTGTAGTACAGTATAAAGTACTATATGTACCTCTGAGATGTAGTACAGTATAAAGTACTATATGTACCTCTGAGGTGTAGTACAGTATAAAGTACTATATGTACCTCTGAGATGTAGTACAGTATAAAGTACTATATGTACCTCTGAGGTGTAGTACAGTATAAAGTACAATATGTACCTCAGATGTAGTACAGTATAAAGTACTATATGTACCTCTGAGATGTAGTACAGTATAAAGTACTATATGTACCTCTGAGGTGTAGTACAGTATAAAGTACAACATGTACCTCTGAGGTGTAGTACAGTATAAAGTACTATATGTACCTCTGAGATGTAGTACAGTATAAAGTACAATATGTACCTCTGAGATGTAGTACAGTATAAAGTACTATATGTACCTCTGAGGTGTAGTACAGTATAAAGTACAATATGTACCTCTGAGATGTAGTACAGTATAAAGTACTATATGTACCTCTGAGGTGTAGTATAGTATAAAGTACACTATGTACCTCTGAGATGTAGTACAGTATAAAGTACTATATGTACCTCTGAGGTGTAGTACAGTATAAAGTACAATATGTACCTCTGCGATGTAGTACAGTATAAAGTACAATATGTACCTCTGCGATGTAGTACAGTATAAAGTACTATATGTACCTCTGAGATGTAGTCAGTGGCGGCTGGTCAATAGAGGGCCATGGGGCATGGCCCCACCATGAGCCACACAAAAAAATAAAAAATAAAAAAATAAAATTATAATAATCATAAATTATACAAATTGTCAATATTTGTGTTTTTGAACTGTGGAATGTACCCAGTAATGTGTGTAAAATATGATATCTGCGCAAAATATATGCTTTTCCTGCTCGTCCTCTCCGCCTGTGTGCTCTCAGCCTGTGTGCTCTCAGCCTGTGTGCTCTCAGCCTGTGTGCTCTCAGCCTGTGTGCTCTCAGCCTGTGTGCTCTCAGCCTGTGTGCTCTCAGCCTGTGTGCTCTCAGCCTGTGTGCTCTCTGCCTGTGTGCTCTCTGCCTGTGTGCTCTCTGCCTGTGTGCTCTCTGCCTGTGTGCTCTCTGCCTGTGTGCTCTCTGCCTGTGTGCTCTCTGCCTGTGTGCTCTCTGCCTGTGTGCTCTCTGCCTGTGTGCTCTCTGCCTGTGTGCTCTCTGCCTGTGTGCTCTCTGCCTGTGTGCTCTCTGCTCGTGCTCTCTGTCTGTGTGCTCTCTGCTCGTGCTCTCTGTCTGTGTGCTCTCTGCTCGTGCTCTCTGTCTGTGTGCTCTCTGCTCGTGCTCTCTGTCTGTGTGCTCTCAGCCTGTGTGCTCTCTGCCTGTGTGCTCTCTGCTCGTGCTCTCTGTCTGTGTGCTCTCTGTCTGTGTGCTCTCAGCCTGTGTGCTCTCTGTCTGTGTGCTCTCTGCTCGTGCTCTCTGCCTGTGTGCTCTCTGTCTGTGTGCTCTCAGCCTGTGTGCTCTCTGCCTGTGTGCTCTCTGCTCGTGCTCTCTGCCTGTGTGCGCGACACTCTGAGAACGCGCAGCTTGGGGGGCCTGATCGTTTTGGCCCAAAAGAGGCGGGTCTATGAAGCAGTTTAGCCAATTGCTGATTCAAGATATAAATGAGTGACATACAATTTAGCCAATCAGCGCCCTCAAATAGATTCAGCTTGGGGCTAGAACGATCAGGCCCCCCTCGCTGCGCGTTCTCGTCAGGAGAAGTCTCTACAGGCGAGCACTCCTCCTCCAAGACCCGTTTGAGAGGAGAACTTTGAGGAGATTCTGCAGCCAAAGAGCTGATATCAGATCAGCCTGACCTCACAATCAGATAGCAGACTACATGCGAAGCTTCACTAGCTGTACACCAGACAGGTTTGGCTAGCTGGATGACGTCATGCTAATCATTTATTTAGCTTTTTAAAACAACGGGGACGGATCCAGCACGGACAGTTACGGGAGTGAGGAGGTAAGGAAACATGAGAACACCAGGACACACATGGAGAACTCTGTCAAGCTACATATTCGGCAAAGTGAACATCTTTTCTTCTACATAGCTGTCCTCAGTCTCATCTGCTTAACTTGGTCATGGAGGCATCAACATGTAATAGAGATGTTAAATTAACAGTGAAAACTCATCATAGCTTAATTTAACATCAGTATTCATAATTACACTTCATGTTTACTTCTCCTGATCTTTACCTCCTATAACAAGGTCCATAGGGCATCTCAATAAATAAACATGTTATATTATATTATATAAGTGTTATTTACTGATTGTTTTCGTGTTGGAATACATGTTAAATATTTAACTGCCAAGTAATAATGAGTGTTTGATACTTACATTTTTTTTGCATTAAATCATACTGGGATGTTTGCTGAAATTGATAAGATGGCCCTACCTAGAACATGTTCCACCAGCCGCCACTGGATGTAGTACAGTATAAAGTACAATATGTACCTCTGAGATGTAGTACAGTATAAAGTACAATATGTACCTCTGAGGTGTAGTACAGTATAAAGTACAATATGTACCTCTGAGATGTAGTACAGTATAAAGTACTATATGTACCTCTGAGATGTAGTACAGTATAAAGTACTATATGTACCTCTGAGGTGTAGTACAGTATAAAGTACAATATGTACCTCTGAGATGTAGTACAGTATAAAGTACAATATGTACCTCTGAGATGTAGTACAGTATAAAGTACTATATGTACCTCTGAGTATAGTGGAGATAAAAGTGGAAATACTCAAGTAGAAGTAGCATAAAGCAGTACTTTAAAGCAGTACTTTAGTAGATGTACTTCTCATAGTTTTCAGTAGTAGATGAATCAGATGAATATGAATTGTGGCTTTAGAGGAATAATATTTACTTATGTTTTGCATAGATTTAATTAAAGAGGATTCTGCTGCGGTCTGAAAACACTGATGACTGGTTTCACCAGCAGAGCATCAAATATCAACGATGACGTCATCGGTCTAGATCAGGGCTGTCAAACAGGCCGCCACGTCAGTTTATGTGGCCCGCGAATCCGCCAGCAAAATTTATTTTTTATTTTTTATTTTTTAATTATTTTTTTACAAAAATTGAAAGTTAGATGTGAAAATAAAAATATCCCCATGGTCGAAATTATGAGATAGAAAGTCGAAGTGATGAGATAGCATGTTGTCTGTGTGCCGACATTAAAACTATCACAACAGGTGGACAGGAGATGCAACAACCCATAAAGAGGATTTCCAACAAGTGGTCGTGCCGTTCTCAACATGCGTACTTCTCTGTACTTGTGAACTCGTGAAACGTCATCAGTCTCAGCCCAAGTACTGTTCCAATTCAAAGTCCACATCGAGCCAAGCACGGTCCGAATGCCCGGATGTGGCTCCGCCCATTTTACCGGGGATGCATCGGAGGTGACTTGTCTGTACTTGGGACAGCCAAATATCCCAGAATGCATTTTGCACCAGCAACAGGAAACAATGGCGGAGGAGAAATCACACAACTGGAAGTTGAAACTTTCGAAATACTACTGTTGTTAAGTCACAGAAAGTAATTTTAGGATGTTTTGAGGCGAGAAGTTAGTTGTTTAAGCACCAAATCTGTGGTCGGTTTGTCAAGATTCAGCCGATTTAAAAATCTGCTCCGACGATTTCGGAGATGTGAGGTGTTACTAGCGGGATCTGATCCACATACATATATTTATTTATATATACATATATAATTGTATGTATGTATATATATGTACATAATAATATATCATTTTTGATTTTAAATGAAAACGAAAACAGCAGGGTTGTCATATTTAGTTTGATTGTAAAAATACTTTACAGGAAAAAACGGATTAAACTCATGAGACCAGCTGAGGTGGTGATGTCATCAAGTAAGCTGCTGTTCCAATTGTCTGTAGGGCTGCAACAACGAATCGATAAAGTCGATGAAAGTCGATTATTAAAAGAGTTGGCAACGGATTTCATTATCGATTCGTTGTGTCGCTCGATTATTACGCCACTCAATAAGTCGCGGAGATGTTTGAGTATAAAAAAAGAAGTTGAGTTGAGCCATTTGCGCCGCCGGTCTCGCCGGGGGCTATTTGTGTTCATTCGCACTGGACGCGCCGGAGAGGGGGCGTGGCTTATCGCCCTGAAAGCCGTTCAACTGTCCGCCATTAACCATGGAAAAAATAACCTATTTCTGCTGAGTACGTGTTGTGGAAGTCACAGATATCCCGGAAACTAAACTAAATATGTTAGGAGTAGTTACATTTACAACGTCTTACATTTACAACCGGCCCTTTGAGGGCCGTGATGCTGATGTGGCCCCAGAGTGAAAATGAGTTTGACACCCCTGGTCTAGATGATATTCTGTCTCTGGTACTTCAATTATGAAGTATTCAACATATTTATACAACTTGTTCAAAGAACACAGTGGTAAAACAATTCTAAAATGTTAATGACGCATCAGAATACATAACGTTTGGACAGAAGAAACAAACTGTTATTTATATTATCTCCGCCAGGAGATCATGTTTTTGGTTGTGTGTGTGTGTGTGTGTGTGTGTGTGTGTGTGTGTGTGTGTGTGTGTGTGTGTGTGTGTGTGTGTGTGTGTGTGTGTGTGTGTGTGTGTGTGTGTGTGTGTGTGTGTGTGTGTGTGCGCGCGCGCGCATCTGTCCATGTCTCCACAGCTAATCTCTCATACTCCTCTACGGCCTCTTTTCATTGGCCCATTGTTGGCATCTAGATCTACACTCTTAGAAATAAAGCTCTGCAGACGAGCTAGTTAAGTCGTCAGCTCTGGAGACTAGCTAGTTAACTAGTCAGCTCTTTTGGCTCCACCGAAAACATAATATTTCCCACAATTTAAGCTTCTGCATGTTACAAATGCACGAGTATTATTAAAACGTATTGTTCGGTTCGTCATGCGTACCGAACCGTGAGCCTCGTACCGAACGGTTCCACCCCTACTAGCTAGTTAATTAGACAGCTCTGCAGACTAGCTAGTTAACTAGTCAGCTCTCGAGACTAGCTAGTTAACAAGTCAGCTCTGCAGACTAGCTAGTTAATTAGTCAGCTCTGGAGACTAGTTAATTAGTCAGCTCTGCAGACTAGCTAGTTAACTAGTCAGCTCTCGAGACTAGCTAGTTAACAAGTCAGCTCTGCAGACTAGCTAGTTAATTAGTCAGCTCTGCAGACTAGCTAGTTAACTAGTCAGCTCTCGAGACTAGCTCGTTAACTAGTCAGATCTTGAGATGGATAAGCTAGCTAACTAACGAGCCTGCCGTCCTCTCCGGATCTCCATCTGGTCTCCAGCAGCCCTTTCTCTTTTATTTTGAAGGACTGTAAACAGGATGTAAACATGTAAACAGGATGTAAACATGTAAACAGGATGTAAACATGTAAACAGGATGTAAACATGTAAACAGGATGTAAACTGATGTAAACAGGATGTAAACTGATGTAAACAGGATGTAAACGAGATGTAAACTGATGTAAACAGGCTGTAAACTGATGTAAACGAGATGTAAACAGATGTAAACAGGATGTAAACGAGATGTAAACTGATGTAAACCAGGGGTCTCAAACTCATTTTCACTCCGGGCCACATCAGCATCATGGTCGCCCACAAAGGGCCGGTTGGAAATGTAACTACTCGTAAGATATTGTTAAATAACTCTCTGCATTCACAGTTTAAAGTAGTCTTCAATGTACTCACAATACATTTCCATGTTAAATGTACAGTAACCAGCCAAAGAGCTGCTTCTATGACTGTTTAAGTATCTCATAATTTTGACTTTCAATCTCATAATTTTGACTTTCAATCTCATAATTTTGACTGTCAATCTCATCATTTTGACTGTCAATCTCATAATTTTGACTGTCAATCTCATAATTTTGACTGTCAATCTCATCATTTTGACTGTCAATCTCATCATTTTGACTTTCAATCTCATCATTTTGACTTTCTAATCTCATACTTTTGACTTTCAATCTCAGAATTTTGACTTTCTAGCTAGAATTATGACTTTCTATCATAGTTATGACTTTCTATCTCATAACTTCGACTTTCTATCTCATAATTTCGACTATGGAGATATTTTTATTATCAAGTCTAACTTAAAAAAAAAAAAAAAAGATTATATTTTTTTTGCTGGCAGATTCGCGGGCCACATAAAATTACGTAGCGGGCCGGATTCGGCCCGCGGGCCGGGAGTTTGAGACCCCTGATGTAAACTGATGTAAACAGGATGTAAACGAGATGTAAACTGATGTAAACGAGATGTAAACAGGATGTAAACAGGATGTAAATGAGATGTAAACTGATGTAAACAGGATGTAAACTGATGTAAACAGGATGTAAACGAGATGTAAACAGGATGTAAACAGGATGTAAACGAGATGTAAACTGATGTAAACAGGATGTAAACTGATGTAAACAGGATGTAAACGAGATGTAAACAGATGTAAACTGATGTAAACGAGATGTAAACTGATGTAAACAGGATGTAAACTGATGTAAACAGGATGTAAACAGGATGTAAACAGGATGTAAACTGATGTAAACAGGATGTAAACAGGATGTAAACGAGATGTAAACTGATGTAAACAGGATGTAAACAGATGTAAACAGGATGTAAACGAGATGTAAACAGATGTAAACTGATGTAAACAGGATGTAAACGAGATGTAAACTGATGTAAACGAGATGTAAACAGATGTAAACAGGATGTAAACAGGATGTAAACGAGATGTAAACAGGATGTAAACGAGATGTAAACTGATGTAAACAGGATGTAAACTGATGTAAACAGGATGTAAACGAGATGTAAACAGGATGTAAACGAGATGTAAACTGATGTAAACAGGATGTAAACTGATGTAAACAGGATGTAAACAGATGTAAACTGATGTAAACAGGATGTAAACAGGATGTAAACGAGATGTAAACTGATGTAAACAGGATGTAAACTGATGTAAACAGGATGTAAACGAGATGTAAACTGATGTAAACAGGATGTAAACGAGATGTAAACAGATGTAAACTGATGTAAACAGGATGTAAACAGGATGTAAACGAGATGTAAACTGATGTAAACAGGATGTAAACGAGATGTAAACTGATGTAAACGAGATGTAAATATGTAAACAGGATGTAAACGAGATGTAAACAGATGTAAACAGGATGTAAACGAGATGTAAACTGATGTAAACAGGATGTAAACTGATGTAAACAGGATGTAAACAGGATGTAAACAGATGTAAACAGGATGTAAACGAGATGTAAACAGATGTAAACAGGATGTAAACGAGGATGTAAACTAGATGTAAACAGGATGTAAACTGATGTAAACAGGATGTAAACAGGATGTAAACAGATGTAAACTGATGTAAACAGGATGTAAACGAGATGTAAACTGATGTAAACAGGATGTAAACGAGATGAAAACAGATGTAAACTGATGTAAACAGGATGTAAACGACATGTAAACTGATGTAAACGAGATGTAAACAGATGTAAACTGATGTAAACAGGATGTAAACAGGATGTAAACGAGATGTAAACTGATGTAAACGAGATGTAAACTGATGTAAACAGGATGTAAACGAGATGTAAACTGATGTAAACAGGATGTAAACGAGATGTAAACTGATGTAAACGAGATGTAAACTGATGTAAACGAGATGTAAACAGATGTAAACTGATGTAAACAGGATGTAAACTGATGTAAACAGGATGTAAACGAGATGTAAACAGGATGTAAACGAGATGTAAACAGATGTAAACTGATGTAAACAGGATGTAAACAGGATGTAAACGAGATGTAAACAGATGTAAACAGGATGTAAACGAGATGTAAACAGATGTAAACTGATGTAAACAGGATATAAAGCAACTTCGTGACGCTCCAACATCAGCGTGGACAAAAAACCTGAAACTGAGTGACGGACTCCTCAAGATGAATCAATAATCTGATATGATGCAGCACATATTGATCCGTTTATTAATCCCCAAACTAAAATAGAAAAAAGGAAATCAGTTGATTCTGTAGAATCACTGAATGTCTGAGAGATGACTTCATCTGAACCTCCTCCTCATGTTGCCATGGAAACAGAGGAGAGAGAATATCGGCTGTCCTCGTGTGTGTGTGTGTGTGTGTGTGTGTGTGTGTGTGTGTCGGTCACATGTTCGATCCGATCTGGGCGTCGTCACAGCTTCAGATCAAAGGTTTTTCTCCTCGGACCAATCAGAGCTCTCCCTCAGCGACGCTCTCTGACGGAGTACTAGTACACAAAGTACTAGTACACAAAGTACTAGTCGATGTACCACACTGGACACTTGGACATTACCCCACTTGTCGATCGTCAACCACTCAAAACAAGGTTGATTTCCTGGAAGTGCTCACCACCACAAAGGACAGACAAACATCACGTCCTGTGCTTTTTGATTCTGACCATCTGGACTTGTCCAGTGACTGCTGTGAAAGGACAGCTGACAACATGGGAAAGACCGAGTGACAGCTGACGGGAGGGAACAGACCCCAATGGGGCCGTGATGGGCTAGCTACCCATGGCAGCAGTCCCCAACGCTGGTTCAGTTAGTTGGAGACACCTGCTAACTGCTACGACAAGCGAGAGCGGGGGCGCAAGATGGCTCACAGACTGACAACACGGTAACAGACCCAGGAACGGACAGGCCTATGCACAAAGAGAGCACGGCACAGGACACAACCACAACAGCAGCAGGACACAAGCTTCAGCTGTGCATTTGTGGTTGGGAGAAAGTAACATCAGCATTAGGCCTGAAGATCCACCAAGGGAGGACAACGTGCTGGAGAGAGCAGAGACATGGGCCTCGCATTGACCAGTACTTCGTACGAAGCAACCAGTGAAGCACAGCGACGGGACACAAACCGAAGAAGAGGTGTTTCTGTTCTGTTTCATTTCTTCTTCAGCTCACTGGATGTTGGTCACACTTCTATATTTAGAAGCTTGTTATCTGAAGCTGCATCTCTCGCTCGCCCTCCCACTTCTCACTCTCCTCCTCGTCATCTCACAGTCTTTTAGAAACACCGTGGTACAATTTAAATAAAAGCTTTATTTATAACACCGTGCGGTGACGGAGCTCCATGTTGCCCTGACAACATCGGGACTGATTTAAAACAGAAGTATTCTCCTCGTTTGAACGCTTCTTCTTCTGTCCTCCTGAACCCTTTTCAGGCCGATAACGATGATGTCGGAGAATATGGATCAGAGTGATGACATCAGCCTCCTGCACCCCCATGAGGTGGAGCCCCCCAGGGAGGAGGACGGACACTGCCCCCTGCCCTTCAGGTGAGTGACTGCAGTTCGCCGCTTCCTCCGTGATAAACCTCTCAGCCAAAATGTTACCATAAACCTGAAATCACAAATTAGCCTCAGAGGGCTTTTCAATCTGTACACATGTGACACCCTCTGTCCTGGGACCCTCACATCAGAACAGGAAGAACTCCCCCAAAACCCTTTAACGGGGAGAAAAGAGGAAGAAACCTTAGAGCGCAACAGAGGAAGATCTCTCAGGATGTGTGATAGATGTCATGTGTACAGAACGAACAACATTCAATGCAAATTACATCAGAATCAGAAACTCGGCTCGGTGTCGTAGCATTAACCTCCGCAGGCTAACTATAAACCTGATCCAGCCCTAACTATAAACCTGAACCAGCCCTAACTATAAACCTGATCCAGACCTAACTATAAACCTGAACCAGCCCTAACTATAAACCTGAACCAGCCCTAACTATAAACCTGAACCAGCCCTAACTAAACCTGATCCAGCCCTAACTATAAACCTGAACCAGCCCTAACTATAAACCTGAACCAGCCCTAACTATGAACCTGATCCAGCCCTAACTATAAACCTGATCCAGCCCTAACTATAAACCTGAACCAGCCCTAACTATAAACCTGAACCAGCCCTAACTATAAACCTGATCCAGCCCTAACTATAAACCTGATCCAGCCCTAACTATAAACCTGAACCAGCCCTAACTATAAACCTGAACCAGCCCTAACTATGAACCTGAGTCAGCCCTAACTATGAACCTGAACCAGCCCTAACTATAAACCTGATCCAGCCCTAACTATGAACCTGAGTCAGCCCTAACTATGAACCTGAACCAGCCCTAACTATAAACCTGAACCAGCCCTAACTATAAACCTGATCCAGCCCTAACTATGAACCTGAGTCAGCCCTAACTATAAACCTGAACCAGCCCTAACTATAAACCTGAACCAGCCCTAACTATAAACCTGAACCAGCCCTAACTATAAACCTGAACCGGCCCTAACTATAAACCTGAACCAGCCCTAACTATAAACCTGAACCAGCCCTAACTATAAACCTGAACCAGCCCTAACTATAAACCTGAACCAGTCCTAACTATAAACCTGAACCAGCCCTAACTATAGACCTGAACCAGTCCCTAACTATAAACCTGAACCAGCCCTAACTATAAACCTGAACCAGCCCTAACTATAAACCTGAACCAGCCCTAACTATAAACCTGAACCAGCCCTAACTATAAACCTGAACCAGCCCTAACTATAAACCTGAACCAGCCCTAACTATAAACCTGAACCAGCCCTAACTATGAACCTGAACCAGTCCCTAACTATAAACCTGAACCAGTCCTAACTATAAACCTGAACCAGCCCTAACTATAAACCTGAACCAGTCCTAACTATGAACCTGAACCAGCCCTAACTATGAACCTGAACCAGCCCTAACTATGAACCTGAACCAACCCTAACTATAGACCTGAACCAGCCCTAACTATAGACCTGAACCAGCCCTAACTATAGACCTGAACCAGTCCTAACTATAAACCTGAACCAGCCCTAACTATAAACCTGAACCAGTCCTAACTATAAACCTGAACCAGCCCTAACTATAAACCTGAACCAGTCCTAACTATAAACCTGAACCAGCCCTAACTATAAACCTGAACCAGCCCTAACTATAAACCTGAACCAGCCCTAACTATAAACCTGAACCAGCCCTAACTATAAACCTGAACCAGCCCTAACTATAAACCTGAACCAGCCCTAACTATAGACCTGAACCAGTCCTAACTATAAACCTGAACCAGCCCTAACTATAAACCTGAACCAGTCCTAACTATAAACCTGAACCAGCCCTAACTATAAACCTGAACCAGTCCTAACTATAAAGCTGAACCAGCCCTAACTATAAACCTGAACCAGCCCTAACTATAAACCTGAACCAGCTCTAACTATAAACCTGAACCAGCCCTAACTATGAACCTGAACCAGCTCTAACTATAAACCTGAGCCAGTCCTAACTATAAACCTGAACCAGCCCTAACTATAAACCTGAGCCAGTCCTAACTATAAACCTGAACCAGTCCTAACTATAAACCTGAACCAGCCCTAACTATAAACCTGAACCAGCCCTAACTATAAACCTGAACCAGCCCTAACTATAAACCTGAGCCAGTCCTAACTATAAACCTGAACCAGCTCTAACTATAAACCTGAACCAGTCCTAACTATAAACCTGAGCCAGCTCTAACTATAAACCTGAGCCAGTCCTAACTATAAACCTGAGCCAGTCCTAACTATAAACCTGAACCAGCTCTAACTATAAACCTGAACCAGCCCTAACTATAAACCTGAACCAGCTCTAACTATAAACCTGAACCAGCCCTAACTATAAACCTGAGCCAGTCCTAACTATAAACCTGAGCCAGTCCTAACTATAAACCTGAACCAGCTCTAACTATAAACCTGAGCCAGCCCTACTATACACCTGAACCAGTCCTAACTATAAACCTGAACCAGCTCTAACTATAAACCTGAACCAGTCCTAACTATAAACCTGAACCAGCCCTAACTATAAACCTGAACCAGCCCTAACTAACTATATGTTTTGTTGGCAGCTAAACATGTACATTTAAAGACTCTTGATTAAGACAGTAGGGATTAAAGACCATGGCGCCTGCTGGTGTGGTATGAATACAGATACGTAGCTCTGTGTGGAGATACTTCCTCTCACATTTCACGTTCTCACCAGAAAAGAGAAGCAGCAGTTTAAGTTTCGACCTGAGGAAACAGATGTGCGTCGGGGCTGCAGGTGTAGACCTGGACGAGGCTCACAGCTGGAGATTTTGCAGATGTTGTGGACACACACACACACACACACACACACACTGAGTTAACATGTGTGTGTTGGTACTGATGGCTGCAGGAGACTCACTGGTGACACAAGAAGTGAGCAAACAGTATGCGGATGATTCACTTCCAGATTCCTCCCCCTCGTAATCTACCGACTCCCTCATTAGTCCTGACAAAGAGCGTGTGAGTGTGTGGGTGTGTGTGTGAGTGTGTGTGTGAGTGTGTGTGTGTGGGGGGGTGTGTGTGTGTGTGTGTGTGTGTGTGTGGGGGGGGGTGTGTGTGTGTGTGTGTGTGTGTGAGTGTGTGTGTGTGGGGGGGGGGGGGTGTGTGTGTGTGTGTGTGTGTGGGGGGGGGGGGGGGGTGTGTGTGTGTGTGTGTATGTGTGTGTGTTTGGCGGGAGATAAAAGATGAGGAGACGTGCAGGACACACAATACACAGAGAGGAAAGCCTCTCTCTGCTCTGTCATTCCTGTCACGTACGAAACAAGCTGCAAGGAGAAGCTGCAGAATCACAGGCTGAGAGTGTGTGTGTGTGTGTGTGTGTGAGTTTGCCTGCAGCACGTGGATTCAGCTCAAGTTTAAGATAAGATAAGATAAGATAAGATAATCCTTTATTAGTCCCTCAGTGGGGAAATTACAGGATTACAGCAGCATTGCTCACAAGTAATAAAATAAAGATAAAAAACAAGTAATATAATAAACTAAACAGTAAACAGTAGAACAGTAATAAAATACGACAGTAAGAAGAGTATTAGATATACTAAATATGCCAGTATATACAGAATATACAGAATATACAGAATATACAGGCGGATCAGGTAAATACTTAAAACATATTGGATATTGCACGGATTAGATGAGATATTGCACCAGGTGAATGAATTAAAGTGTTCAGTGTGTGCAAAGTGTTCGTGTTCAAGTGTTCAGTGTGTTAGTGGTCCACCGAGAGCAGTTTGTTGTGCAGCCTGACAGCAGCGGGGAGAAAGGACTTGCGGTACCTCTCCCTCAGACACCGGGGGTGAATCAGCCGGTGACTGAAGGAGCTGTGCAGAGCTGCCAGAGTGTCCTGCTATGGGGTGGGAGGCGTGGCTCATCAGGGATGAGAGCTTCGCCATCATCCTCCTGTCTCCCACCACCTCCACAGTATCCAGTGGACATCCCAGCACGCTGCTGGCCTTCCTCACCAGTTTGTCCAGTCTCCTCCTGTCAGCTGCCGCGATGCTGCTGCTCCAGAAGACCACTCCATAGAAGATGGCTGATGCCACCACGGAGTCGAAGAAGGTCTTCAGGAGTGCTCCTCTGCACCCCAAAAGACCTCAGTCTCCTCAGCAGAAAGAGTCTGCTCTGTCCTTTTTTATAAAGAGCGTGAGCGTGGTCAGTCCAGTCCAGTTTATTGTTCAAGTGAACACCCAGGTACTTATACGACTTCACGACCTCAATGTCCAGTCCCTGGATGCTCACCGGTGTCGGAGGAGGGCGTTTACCCCGGCGGAAGTCCACGACCAGCTCCTTGGTCTTGCTGGAGTTGATGTGGAGGCGGTTCCGCTGGCACCATCCTAAAAAGTCCTGGTTTAGTTCCCTGTATTCTCTGTCATCATCGGCGGAGATGAGGCCGACGATTGCAGAGTCGTCAGAGAACTTTTGCAGGTGGCAGTTTGCAGAGTTGTGTTTGAAGTCCGAGGTGTAAATGGAGAAGAGGAATGGAGCTAGAACGGTTCCCTGTGGGGCCCCTGTGCTGCAGGACACCCGATCTGACTCACACTCCCGTATCCGCACATACTGTGGACGGTTGGTGAGGTAGTCCAGGATCCATGCAGTGAGGTGGTGGTCCACCCCCGTCTGCTCCAGCTTGTCCCTCAGAAGCAAAGGCTGGATGGTGTTGAAGGCACTGGAGAAGTCGTAGAACATGACTCTCACAGTGCTTCCAGCCTTTTCCAGGTGAGAGAGGCATCTCTGCAGCAGGAAGATGACGGCGTCATCCACCCCGATGCCGGACTGGTAGGCGAACTGAAGTGGGTCCAGGGATGAACTCACCAGAGGGCGGAGATGGGCAAGGACCAGCCTCTCCAGGGTCTTCATCAGGTGGGATGTCAACGCCACCGGCCTGTAGCTGTTGAGGTCCTTGGGCCGCGGGTTCTTTGGTACCGGTACCACGCAGGATGTCTTCCATAGCTGTGGTACTTTCCTCAGCCTCAAGCTCAAGTTGAATATGTGCTCCGCTATCCCGCACAGCTGGTCTGCGCAGGTTTTGAGGAGCCTTGAGCTGATGCCGTCTGGACCCGTGGCCTTCCTCGCCTTGATCCTCCTCAGTTCATTCCTCACTTGGTTGAGGGACACTCTGGGGGGTGGGGTGCTGTGTGTTGGAGTGGGGGTGGGTTGCTGGTCGTAGGGTGCTGGGTGTGAGAGGTGTGGAGGGGAGCCGAGTGCTGTGGGAAGGGGGGAGGTGGAGGGGGGGTAATAATCCACAGGGGATGCAGATGATGGGGGTTTCAGCAGCAGGGAGGACTGGGTGGGGGGAGGGGTGGATGGCTGGTCAAATCTGTTAAAAAATAAGTTCAGCTCATTCACCCACTTTTGGTCCCCCTCAGGCTGTTGGTTGGGCCCCTTGAACCCAGAAATCGCCTTGAGGCCCTTCCAGACCCCGGCGGTGTTATTCTGCTGCAGCTGGTCCTCCATCTTCATCCTGTAGACATCTTTCCCCTCCCTGATCTTCGTCCGCAGCTCCCTCTGCACAGTCCTCAGCTCCTCTTTGTTGCCAGATCTAAAAACCCTCTTCTTCTCCTTGAGGAGGGCCTTTATCTCCGGAGAGATCCAGGGTTTGCCATTTGAGAAACACCGTACAGTCCTGGTGGGTACGGTGTTCTCAACACAGAAGTTAATATAGTCCGTGATGCAGTCGGTGAGACCGTCGATGTCTTCCCCATGGGCATCACTGAATACCTCCCACACAGTTGTCTCAAAACAGTCCTTCAGAGCCTCCTCGGCTCCATCGGTCCATCGTCTAACTGTGCGGGTCACAGCTGGCTGCTTCTGTGCAAGAGTTGTGTACACAGGCAGGAGGTGCACCAGGTTGTGGTCAGATCTGCCCAGGGGAGGGAGAGGTGATGATATGTATGCCTCCTTGGTGTTGGCATAAAGAAGGTCCAGTGTTTTATTGTCTCTGGTGTGGCATTTGACATACTGGGTGAATGTGGGCAGAGTGGAGGACGGAGGGGCATGATTAAAGTCCCCAGAGAGAAGGAGGAGGGCATTGGGGTGTTGTGTCAACAGCCTGCTTGTCGCCGAGTGGATGACGTCACAGGCCGCTTCCGCGTCAGCAGAGGGGGGGATATACGCCGCCACCATAATAACGTGCGAAAATTCCCTAGGCAGATAGTGTGGCCTCATGCTAACCGCTAACAGTTCAATGTCCGCTGTGCAGGTCTGCTCCTTAACAGTGATGTGCCCAGAGTTACACCATCTATCATTAACAAACACTGCCAGGCCTCCTCCCTTCCTCTTACCGCTCTCCGTTGTCCTGTCCGCCCGTATGATGCGGAACCCGTCCAGAGTAGCGTGCGTGTCCGGTGTTAGCTCGGTTAGCCACGTCTC
>JAFEUB010000998.1:115000-127500 GCA_024529925.1 Ophthalmolycus amberensis | reverse complement strand
TGTGTGTGCGTGTATAAATGTGTGTATGTGTGTGTGCGTGTGTGTGTGTGTGTGCGTGTGTGTGTATAAATGTGTGTATGTGTGTGTGTGCGTGTGTGTGTATAAATGTGTGTGTGTGAGTGTGTGTGTGTGTGTGCGTGTGTGTGTGTATAAATGTGTGTATGTGTGTGTGTGCGTGTGTGTGTATAAATGTGTGTGTGTGAGTGTGTGTGTGTGTGTGCGTGTGTGTGTGTATAAATGTGTGTGTGCGTGTGTGTGTATAAATGTGTGTGTGTGCGTGTGTGTGTGTATAAATGTGTGTGTGTGCGTGTGTGTGTGTGTGTATAAATGTGTGTGTGTGAGTGTGTGTGTGTGTGTGTGCGTGTGTGTGTGTATAAATGTGTGTGTGTGTGTGTGTGTAGAGCAGTCTGAGGTGAGGGTGGATGAACTACAGAAATTCTCTTCTTCTCATGTTTTATATAAATGTCTTAAACCTGCTGAAGTCGTCATTACTCCAGTTGTAGTTAGTTGAATCACACGAATAACATCTTCTGTCCCGATGCCAAGTCACATAAATACTCTGAAGCAGCATTACATGTTTAAATATGACTTCTGTGATGTCATGAGATGTCATGTGATGAGATGTTTTGTGTCCTGCAGGCTGACGCTGATCGACGATCTTTCCTACGAGGACGTGAAGAAGTGTTACAGAGGATCAGTGAGTTCACTCAACACACTCAGAACATGTGAACTGACCTGCACACTCACACACGCACACACACACACGCACACACACGTGTGTGCGTGTGTGTGTGGTGTGAGTGTGCGTGTGTGTGTGTGTGATCATACAGACAGATTTACTGCAGGTTTTGAAACATTCTTTCCTAAATACTATTGATCATTTACTCGTTTGTTCTTCTTCTACTTCTATTTATTCGTCTGTCGTCTCCTTTATTTAAAAACTCCTATATTTAAGTAAAAAGTACACGAGTGTGTATCAGCATCAACATCTACCTTAAGTACCTCAAGTAAAGGTAGTAATGCAGAACAATATATATTATTGTATTATGATTATTGGTGGATTCATGTGTTCATCACTTTGATGTTGGAGCTCATTCTAATGACTTCATATAATCAACTAATAAATCATGAAGTATTATTATAGAATCAACTACAATCTACAGTAACTCTTCATCAGTTGATGTTTATTATATTTAGTTTTAATAATCTGAATCTGTAAAAGTGAATCAAGGTTCCAGTAAGAAGTACTTCTAAAAAAAGTACTTAGTTACATTTGACCAGTGAAAGAACCCGGAGAGCTGCACTGCATCAGCTCACTGCAGATAAATAAGACATATATATACATATATATACATATATATACATATATATACATATATATATATGTTATGTATATATATATATATATGTATATACATATATATACATATATATACATATATATACATATATATACATATATATATATGTATATATATGTATATATACATATATATATATATATACATATATATATATGTATATATATGTATATATATGTATATATACGTATATATACATATATATACATATATATACATATATATACATATATACATATATATATACATTATGTATATATATATATATATGTATATATACATATATATATGTATATATATATATATATGTATATATACATATATATACATATATATATATGTATATATATATGTAATATAATCAATAAAACTAAGTCTCTCTCGTGCTCCATGATTTATAGATGTTAGTATCCAGAGCAGATGAAAGGATGATTGTGACCAACGTCCAGGCTTGCAGGAGCAGAAGAGCTCTGCTCACTGTGGTTTATCTGTGACCTCATCTCCTTGGTCCTACTCTGACCCACATGTCCAGTCCTTCAGTCCTCCAGTCCTCCAGTGCTTCAGTCCTTCAGTCCTCCAGTCCTCCAGTCCTCCAGTCCTCCAGTCCTTCAGTCCTCCAGTCCTTCAGTCCTCCAGTCCTCCAGTCCTCCAGTCCTCCAGTCCTTCAGTCCTTCAGTCCTTCAGTCCTCCAGTCCTTCAGTCCTCCAGTCCTTCAGTCCTCCAGTCCTTCAGTCCTCCAGTCCTCCAGTCCTTCAGTCCTCCAGTCCTCCAGTCCTCCAGTCCTCCAGTCCTCCAGTCCTCCAGTCCTCCAGTCCTTCAGTCCTCCAGTCCTCCAGTCCTTCAGTGCTCCAGTCCTCCAGTCCTTCAGTCCTCCAGTCCTCCAGTCCTCCAGTCCTTCAGTCCTCCAGTCCTTCAGTCCTCCAGTCCTCCAGTCCTCCAGTCCTTCAGTCCTCCAGTGCTCCAGTCCTCCAGTCCTTCAGTCCTCCAGTCCTCCAGTCCTCCAGTCCTCCAGTCCTTCAGTCCTTCAGTCCTCCAGTGCTCCAGTCCTCCAGTCCTTCAGTCCTCCAGTCCTCCAGTCCTCCAGTCCTCCAGTCCTCCAGTCCTTCAGTCCTCCAGTCCTCCAGTCCTCCAGTCCTCCAGTCCTTCAGTCCTCCAGTCCTCCAGTCCTTCAGTGCGTCCTCAGAAGCTGGGAGGTGGAGTCTCCGTCGAGCTCTTTCTGTTGTTTCAGTGGTTGTTGTTTGAGACTGGACAGGAAGACAGGAAGTCTCTCAGAATGAAGGAACAACAGGTGTATTCACACCATGGAACGTCAGCAACCAGAACAATACGGACGCAGAATTACCCAGAACGCAGCGCTTCAGTCAGTCAGCAGAGGAAGAAGCAAAACAACTAGAAAGTATTCATAATCATACTGATACAGGTCATGACAGCGATGAAGATGAAGAGACCATTCAACCGTCTGCTGGATTATGTCTCAGTCTTTATCTCCAAGTTAGTGCCGGCGGTCTGAACAGAGCTACTGCTGGCTAACGTCAGCTAAACAAAGCTACATGCTAATGCTAACGCAACGAGTTCATGGAGGGACAAAGTAAGAAGCACCGACCGGTACAAAGGTCCGGACACAAGACATAAAAGACGAGATATGAAGAGTCGTGAAAATGAAAGGACCAAACAGCAGAAGCCCGTCGCTCTCCACATATGTCTGAATATTCTGGATTTTGTGGTTACGTTTATTGATATTTTCATACATATTGATATTTGCACTCTTCCTGCTGTTTCCCTCAACACAACGGTCCCAGTTGCTTCTGTAATGTTGACATTTAAATCACTATTTCTGTTGATTTGAACATATTACAGGAGTATTGATTCCATAACGTCTCACTCGGTCTGTTAATAACTGTCCTTTCTCCCGATGCCTTCACAGACCGTCAGCAAGTACAACTCTCAGTACCACAAACTGTTCCAGACGGTTCCCAGAGAGGAGATCCTGATGAAAGGTGAGGACGTCAGTGAGGACAGGAGGACTCTGACAGGTGACATAGGACAGGAGACAGACAGGGGATATAGGACAAGGGACAGACAGGTGACATAGGACAAGGGACAGACAGGTGACATAGGACAGGGGATATAGGACAAGGGACAGACAGGTGACATAGGACAAGGGACAGACAGGGGATATAGGACAGGGGACAGACAGGTGACATAGGACAAGGGACAGACAGGTGACATAGGACAGGGGATATAGGACAAGGGACAGACAGGTGACATAGGACAAGGGACAGACAGGTGACATAGGACAGGGGATATAGGACAAGGGACAGACAGGTGACATAGGACAAGGGACAGACAGGTGACATAGGACAGGGGATATCGGACAAGGGACAGACAGGTGACATAGGATAGGGGATATCGGACAAGGGACAGACAGGGGATATAGGACAAGGGACAGACAGGTGACATAGGACAGGGGATATAGGACAAGGGACAGACAGGGGATATAGGACAAGGGACAGACAGGTGACATAGGATAGGGGATATCGGACAAGGGACAGACAGGTGACATAGGACAGGGGATATAGGACAAGGGACAGACAGGTGACATAGGACAGGGGATATAGGACAAGGGACAGACAGGGGATATAGGACAAGGGACAGACAGGTGACATAGGATAGGGGATATCGGACAAGGGACAGACAGGTGACATAGGACAGGGGATATAGGACAAGGGACAGACAGGTGACATAGGACAAGGGACAGACAGGTGACATAGGACAGGGGATATCGGACAAGGGACAGACAGGTGACATAGGATAGGGGATATCGGACAAGGGACAGACAGGGGATATAGGACAAGGGACAGACAGGTGACATAGGACAGGGGATATAGGACAAGGGACAGACAGGGGATATAGGACAAGGGACAGACAGGTGACATAGGATAGGGGATATCGGACAAGGGACAGACAGGTGACATAGGACAGGGGATATAGGACAAGGGACAGACAGGTGACATAGGACAGGGGATATAGGACAAGGGACAGACAGGGGATATAGGACAAGGGACAGACAGGTGACATAGGATAGGGGATATCGGACAAGGGACAGACAGGTGACATAGGACAGGGGATATAGGACAAGGGACAGACAGGGGATATAGGACAAGGGACAGACAGGTGACATAGGACAGGGGATATAGGACAAGGGACAGACAGGTGACATAGGACAGGGGATATAGGACAAGGGACAGACAGGGGATATAGGACAAGGGACAGACAGGGGATATAGGACAGGGGATATAGGACAAGGGACAGACAGGGGATATAGGACAAGGGACAGACAGGTGACATAGGACAGGGGATATAGGACAAGGGACAGACAGGTGACATAGGACAGGGGATATAGGACAAGGGACAGACAGGGGATATAGGACAAGGGACAGACAGGTGACATAGGATAGGGGATATCGGACAAGGGACAGACAGGTGACATAGGACAGGGGATATAGGACAAGGGACAGACAGGGGATATAGGACAAGGGACAGACAGGTGACATAGGACAGGGGATATAGGACAAGGGACAGACAGGTGACATAGGACAGGGGATATAGGACAAGGGACAGACAGGGGATATAGGACAAGGGACAGACAGGGGATATAGGACAGGGGATATAGGACAAGGGACAGACAGGGGATATAGGACAAGGGACAGACAGGTGACATAGGACAGGGGATATAGGACAAGGGACAGACAGGGGATATAGGACAAGGGACAGACAGGTGACATAGGACAGGGGATATAGGACAAGGGACAGACAGGGGATATAGGACAAGGGACAGACAGGGGATATAGGACAAGGGACAGACAGGTGACATAGGACAGGGGATATAGGACAAGGGACAGACAGGGGATATAGGACAAGGGACAGACAGGGGATATAGGACAAGGGACAGACAGGTGACATAGGACAGGGGATATAGGACAAGGGACAGACAGGGGATATAGGACAGATACAACATCCGTCCTGTCGGTCAAGAGGACACTGACTGACACCTGTCCTAATCTCATCTATTATCTGTCTTTCACCTGTCTGATCCACCTGTCGATCTGCTCTCTTCTTCTTCTTCTTCTGTAGTGTATTCGTGTGCATTGTTGAGAGACATCCTGCTGCAGGGACGACTCTACATCTCCAGGAACTGGTTGTGTTTCTACGCCAACCTGTTTGGTAAAGACATCAAGGTGAGTGAAGAAGCACCTCCGCTGTACCTGTCCCTTTAAGAACGTGTCCAATGTATAATAATGTTCTTAGAGCTCGTGTTAGGAAGTTAAACAGCTCATAATTCATCTCTAATATCTATTTATAATCTTCAAACTACTGGATTATTCAAGTCAACAAAACTACATTTTACAGATGACATGTGAACACATCATGATAACGTTATAATGAACCTTCAGCCAGTACTCATGTTCACTGAGCAGAGCCTGAATGCATCATAATGTACCTTCAGCCAGTGCTCATGTTCACTGAGCAGAGCCTGAAGGCATCATAATGTACCTTCAGCCAGTGCTCATGTTCACTGAGCAGAGCCTGAATGCATCATAACGTACCTTCAGCCAGTGCTCATGTTCACTGAGCAGAGCCTGAAGGCATCATAATGTACCTTCAGCCAGTGCTCATGTTCACTGAGCAGAGCCTGAAGGCATCATAATGTACCTTCAGCCAGTACTCATGTTCACTGAGCAGAGCCTGAATGCATCATAATGTACCTTCAGCCAGTGCTCATGTTCACTGAGCAGAGCCTGAAGGCATCATAATGTACCTTCAGCCAGTGCTCATGTTCACTGAGCAGAGCCTGAATGCACCATAATGTACCTTCAGTCAGTGCGTGCGTGTTTATTTTGTTGGAGTCCAGGTCAAAGGTCACCTCAGTATCATCTGTTACAGTAAAAGTCCTGCAATCACAATCAAACATGAGTAAAAGTACAAATATATTAGCATCAAAATATACTAAAAGTACCAAAAGTAGACTCCTCCTACATGCAGAGTGGTATATATGATCTTCATCACTTTAATGTTGCAGCTGGTGAATGTGGAGCTTATTTTTATGATGATGTACTGCTGATAGTCTGATCTATAATAACACATAATTTATTAGTTGATGATATATATTTATAATATGAACCTGTCAGATAAATGAAGTGAATTAAAAAGTACAATATTTATCTCAAAAAATGGAAATACTCAAGTAAAGTAAAAGTACCTGTAAATTGTACCAAAGTGAAGTACTTTAGTAAATGTACTAGCAGCTGATGAGGTGCCTTGCTCGAGAGCCGTCCAGCAGCGGAGGCAACAGGAAGTGTTTGCTCTGCCTTTCACAATAAGAGCTCCTGTTCTGTCTCCGCTCTGAACCTGCAGGTGTGTATTCCGGTGGTCTCAGTTCGTCTGGTGAAGAAACACCGAACGGCCGGCCTGGTGCCCAACGGCCTGGCTATCACCATGGATACCGCTCAGAAGGTACCGGACGGGACGAGTTCACGAAAATACAAACGAAGAGTAAAGTTTAAAGTCCCGAGTTTCTGCAGTTCAGCCAAATGAAAGTGAAGTCTGGTTGTATAGAAGTCTATGAGAAAATGACTCTACTTCTCTCTTGATTTATTACCTCAGTAAACATTGTAAACATGAGTTTATGGTCTCAATCTCTAGTTTCAAGTCTTCTTCAATACAGCATGATGTTCATTTAGTACATTATGGTCCATTTAGAGTCACACAGACCATAAAGCAGGGGATGCTTTAGGGCGGGGCTACACATGTGATTGACAGGTCTCTACCACGGAAGTTGTCCGTGTTTTCGTCTTACAACTTTAACTCTTTCACAGATTGTTTTCACTTCATCAAAGTTAATTGAAACATTCCGGTCGCCTAAAAAAACGTATTATTCAGCATTCAGTTGTATTTAGCTCCGCCCTCTTTTGTCACCTCTGGTTGCAAAAAAAACCAAGATGGCGACGGCCAGATAGCCGAACTCAAGGCTTCAAACCAACATGTGACGTCACATTGACTACGTCCACTTCTTACAAACGTCATGACATCGTTTCAATATAAAACTTCTCACGCTGTCAGACTCAGGGTGAAGGATGAAAGAAGAGGTGACCTCCTGTTTGTACTTCCTGTCTCTCTGCAGTACGTCTTTGTGTCCCTGCTGTCCAGAGACAGCGTCTACGACGTCCTCAGGAGGATCTGCACTCACCTGCAGGTCTGTCAGAAGTCAGAAGCTCCTGTTTGTGTCTGAGAATGTATTCCAGTGACTTCCTGTCTGACTCTGTGTGTCTGCAGGTGAACGGGAAGAGTCTGAGCCTGAAGCTGTACCTGGAGGAGCCCATCTCTCTGTCCATGGTAATCACATTACTTTGATGAAAACAATAAAGAGATGCACGTTCACACGATGGAAGAAGAGCTGTGATTCTGTAGAGACACATAAGCAGGGGGTTATGGGTAACGTAGTTCACAAAGGAGCCGGAAATACGTGTGGTACAAATCTGTACATCAAGCAAGCTGACAAGTACTAATACTACACAGTAAAAAAGTACTTTGTTACCTTTTAAATACTAATACAACACTGTATGAATACTCTGTTACAGTGAAGGTACTAATACCTTCACTGTATTGTGTGGTATTAGTACCTTCACTGTACTGTGTGGTATTAGTACCTTCACTGTATTGTGTGGTATTAGTACCTTCACTGTACCGTGTGGTATTAGTACCTTCACTGTATTGTGTGGTATTAGTACCTTCACTGTACTGTGTGGTATTAGTACCTTCACTGTACTGTGTGGTATTAGTACCTTCACTGTACTGTGTGGTATTAGTACCTTCACTGTACTGTGTGGTATTAGTACCTTCACTGTATTGTGTGGTATTAGTACCTTCACTGTACTGTGTGGTATTAGTACCTTCACTGTACTGTGTGGTATTAGTACCTTCACTGTATTGTGTGGTATTAGTACCTTCACTGTACCGTGTGGTATTAGTACCTTCACTGTACCGTGTGGTATTAGTACCTTCACTGTACCGTGTGGTATTAGTACCTTCACTGTACTGTGTGGTATTAGTACCTTCACTGTATTGTGTGGTATTAGTACCTTCACTGTATTGTGTGGTATTAGTACCTTCACTGTATTGTGTGGTATTAGTACCTTCACTGTATTGTGTGGTATTAGTACCTTCACTGTACTGTGTGGTATTAGTACCTTCACTGTATTGTGTGGTATTAGTACCTTCACTGTACTGTGTGGTATTAGTACCTTCACTGTATTGTGTGGTATTAGTACCTTCACTGTATTGTGTGGTATTAGTACCTTCACTGTATTGTGTGGTATTAGTACCTTCACTGTATTGTGTGGTATTAGTACCTTCACTGTACCGTGTGGTATTAGTACCTTCACTGTATTGTGTGGTATTAGTACCTTCACTGTACTGTGTGGTATTAGTACCTTCACTGTATTGTGTGGTATTAGTACCTTCACTGTACTGTGTGGTATTAGTACCTTCACTGTATTGTGTGGTATTAGTACCTTCACTGTATTGTGTGGTATTAGTACCTTCACTGTATTGTGTGGTATTAGTACCTTCACTGTACCGTGTGGTATTAGTACCTTCACTGTACTGTGTGGTATTAGTACCTTCACTGTACCGTGTGGTATTAGTACCGTCACTGTATTGTGTGGTATTAGTACCTTCACTGTATTGTGTGGTATTAGTACCTTCACTGTACCGTGTGGTATTAGTACCTTCACTGTACTGTGTGGTATTAGTACCTTCACTGTACTGTGTGGTATTAGTACCTTCACTGTATTGTGTGGTATTAGTACCTTCACTGTACTGTGTGGTATTAGTACCTTCACTGTATTGTGTGGTATTAGTACCTTCACTGTATTGTGTGGTATTAGTACCTTCACTGTATTGTGTGGTATTAGTACCTTCACTGTATTGTGTGGTATTAGTACCTTCACTGTATTGTGTGGTATTAGTACCTTCACTGTATTGTGTGGTATTAGTACCTTCACTGTATTGTGTGGTATTAGTACCTTCACTGTATTGTGTGGTATTAGTACCTTCACTGTATTGTGTGGTATTAGTACCTTCACTGTATTGTGTGGTATTAGTACCTTCACTGTACCGTGTGGTATTAGTACCTTCACTGTACTGTGTGGTATTAGTACCTTCACTGTACCGTGTGGTATTAGTACCTTCACTGTACCGTGTGGTATTAGTACCTTCACTGTATTGTGTGGTATTAGTACCTTCACTGTATTGTGTGGTATTAGTACCTTCACTGTATTGTGTGGTATTAGTACCTTCACTGTACCGTGTGGTATTAGTACCTTCACTGTATTGTGTGGTATTAGTACCTTCACTGTACTGTGTGGTATTAGTACCTTCACTGTACCGTGTGGTATTAGTACCTTCACTGTACCGTGTGGTATTAGTACCTTCACTGTACCGTGTGGTATTAGTACCTTCACTGTATTGTGTGGTATTAGTACCTTCACTGTATTGTGTGGTATTAGTACCTTCACTGTATTGTGTGGTATTAGTACCTTCACTGTACCGTGTGGTATTAGTACCTTCACTGTACCGTGTGGTATTAGTACCTTCACTGTACCGTGTGGTATTAGTACCTTCACTGTACTGTGTGGTATTAGTACCTTCACTGTATTGTGTGGTATTAGTACCTTCACTGTATTGTGTGGTATTAGTACCTTCACTGTATTGTGTGGTATTAGTACCTTCACTGTATTGTGTGGTATTAGTACCTTCACTGTATTGTGTGGTATTAGTACCTTCACTGTATTGTGTGGTATTAGTACCTTCACTGTATTGTGTGGTATTAGTACCTTCACTGTATTGTGTGGTATTAGTACCTTCACTGTACCGTGTGGTATTAGTACCTTCACTGTACCGTGTGGTATTAGTACCTTCACTGTATTGTGTGGTATTAGTACCTTCACTGTACCGTGTGGTATTAGTACCTTCACTGTACTGTGTGGTATTAGTACCTTCACTGTACCGTGTGGTATTAGTACCTTCACTGTACCGTGTGGTATTAGTACCTTCACTGTATTGTGTGGTATTAGTACCTTCACTGTACCGTGTGGTATTAGTACCTTCACTGTATTGTGTGGTATTAGTACCTTCACTGTACCGTGTGGTATTAGTACCTTCACTGTACCGTGTGGTATTAGTACCTTCACTGTACCGTGTGGTATTAGTACCTTCACTGTACCGTGTGGTATTAGTACCTTCACTGTACTGTGTGGTATTAGTACCTTCACTGTATTGTGTGGTATTAGTACCTTCACTGTACTGTGTGGTATTAGTACCTTCACTGTATTGTGTGGTATTAGTACCTTCACTGTACTGTGTGGTATTAGTACCTTCACTGTATTGTGTGGTATTAGTACCTTCACTGTATTGTGTGGTATTAGTACCTTCACTGTATTGTGTGGTATTAGTACCTTCACTGTATTGTGTGGTATTAGTACCTTCACTGTATTGTGTGGTATTAGTACCTTCACTGTATTGTGTGGTATTAGTACCTTCACTGTATTGTGTGGTATTAGTACCTTCACTGTACCGTGTGGTATTAGTACCTTCACTGTACTGTGTGGTATTAGTACCTTCACTGTACCGTGTGGTATTAGTACCTTCACTGTACCGTGTGGTATTAGTACCTTCACTGTATTGTGTGGTATTAGTACCTTCACTGTATTGTGTGGTATTAGTACCTTCACTGTATTGTGTGGTATTAGTACCTTCACTGTACCGTGTGGTATTAGTACCTTCACTGTATTGTGTGGTATTAGTACCTTCACTGTACTGTGTGGTATTAGTACCTTCACTGTACCGTGTGGTATTAGTACCTTCACTGTACCGTGTGGTATTAGTACCTTCACTGTACCGTGTGGTATTAGTACCTTCACTGTATTGTGTGGTATTAGTACCTTCACTGTACTGTGTGGTATTAGTACCTTCACTGTATTGTGTGGTATTAGTACCTTCACTGTATTGTGTGGTATTAGTACCTTCACTGTACCGTGTGGTATTAGTACCTTCACTGTACCGTGTGGTATTAGTACCTTCACTGTACCGTGTGGTATTAGTACCTTCACTGTACTGTGTGGTATTAGTACCTTCACTGTATTGTGTGGTATTAGTACCTTCACTGTATTGTGTGGTATTAGTACCTTCACTGTATTGTGTGGTATTAGTACCTTCACTGTATTGTGTGGTATTAGTACCTTCACTGTATTGTGTGGTATTAGTACCTTCACTGTATTGTGTGGTATTAGTACCTTCACTGTATTGTGTGGTATTAGTACCTTCACTGTATTGTGTGGTATTAGTACCTTCACTGTACCGTGTGGTATTAGTACCTTCACTGTACCGTGTGGTATTAGTACCTTCACTGTATTGTGTGGTATTAGTACCTTCACTGTATTGTGTGGTATTAGTACCTTCACTGTACCGTGTGGTATTAGTACCTTCACTGTACCGTGTGGTATTAGTACCTTCACTGTACCGTGTGGTATTAGTACCTTCACTGTACTGTGTGGTATTAGTACCTTCACTGTATTGTGTGGTATTAGTACCTTCACTGTACCGTGTGGTATTAGTACCTTCACTGTACTGTGTGGTATTAGTACCTTCACTGTACCGTGTGGTATTAGTACCTTCACTGTACCGTGTGGTATTAGTACCTTCACTGTATTGTGTGGTATTAGTACCTTCACTGTATTGTGTGGTATTAGTACCTTCACTGTACCGTGTGGTATTAGTACCTTCACTGTATTGTGTGGTATTAGTACCTTCACTGTACTGTGTGGTATTAGTACCTTCACTGTATTGTGTGGTATTAGTACCTTCACTGTATTGTGTGGTATTAGTACCTTCACTGTACCGTGTGGTATTAGTACCTTCACTGTACCGTGTGGTATTAGTACCTTCACTGTACCGTGTGGTATTAGTACCTTCACTGTACTGTGTGGTATTAGTACCTTCACTGTATTGTGTGGTATTAGTACCTTCACTGTATTGTGTGGTATTAGTACCTTCACTGTATTGTGTGGTATTAGTACCTTC
>JAFEUB010000998.1:102500-110000 GCA_024529925.1 Ophthalmolycus amberensis | reverse complement strand
TATAAGTGGAGCAAATGTTACATTTGGTTACAAACTAACCTAGAACTTCCACTTCTACTCCACCAGGGGGCGTTTCAGCTGAAGAGTGAAGTCAAAGGTATTTGAGTGTGTGTGTGTGTGTGTGCGTGCGTGCGCGCCTGTGCGTGCAAGAGGTGGGAAGCTGCTGTTTTTCTTCTAGTTCTGAGTTCAGATTACAAATGAAAATGTCATCGTTCAAGTTTAAAAAAAAACTACAACACCCATGAGCCTCAGCTGCTGTTGCTGTGGAGAAGAAGCCAATCAGAGGTTTCCTTTAAGACGTCTTAGCGGATCACATGACAGAATTTGAAGCTGATTGGACGTCACAATGACAGATGTTAGAAAATATCTGCTTCTTTGACAACTACGACTCCCAGGGTGCATTTCACTGTCAAGCAGCCAATCACAGAGCGTCACATTGTTGAAGCTCATGGTTTAGTTTCTGCAGCTTGGATTCATTTCTGGGTTTTCTGACTTTAAAATAATTCAACAGGAGATTTAATGATCCAGGAGAGAAACATTTAAGGAATTATTATTAATTAAAGTTGTTAAAACTTTGTGTTTCTTTGACATTTTCATTCATATCTCAACTAATATTTTTACAAACAATTATTAAAAGTCAGACTTTTCTTTTTTAGATCTACAGTAAAGAAATACACAAAACCATCAATAAAGGTTTTTAATTGAGTCAGATTTCTGCCTTAAACTCACAATATCATCTTTAATAACATGTAAAGAAGCAGAATGTCCCTTAAATGTGAACCTGAATCTGCACATTTCAGATGATTTTATTTAAAAACACAATGAAGTGACGTGTTTCTATGAGGACGATCTTTAATAACTCACCAGGTGAGACGAGGAACAATAAAGTTTGATTTGAACAGATGGATGACGGACGACATGAAGCTGTTTAGATGTTTGTGTTTTAACTCATATTGTTGTTCTGGTTGTAACACAAAAATCAATAAACACATTTTTATCTCCTGATTTTGTCTTTAATTACAGTTAATTATAGTTAATTACAGTTTATTATTGTTTATTATAGTTAATAACAGTTCATTACAACATTAAAACATCTCAAGAGAAGAGGTTTTATTCTCCAAGAACTCCAACAGGAGGATGGAAACTACTAAACTAATATACTGAAGTACAACCTTGAGGTACTTGTACTTCACTCGAGTTGTAACTTTCTTTTACATTTATCTGAAAACTTTAGTTACTTTACAAAGTAGGATTTTTCCTCATAAAACATATAAAGAGTTGATAAAATATGTTTCGTTATAAATTATACATCTACAGAAGAAACCATCAATCGACGAGTGGATTAGAAAATGAATGAGTATTTTCACCGTGTGGTTTTACTATTCATTACTGTAAAAGTATTTTTACAGTGTGGTATTAGTACTTTTACTGCAGTGAAGGATCTATATATATTTCCTCCATCGCTGGTGAAAAGCAACAGATAGATGATGAAGATGAAGATAATAATAATAATAAAAATGTCTTCAAACTGTTTTGTGATTAGTAAAATATTAGTTAGTTTAATGAAACTCACGACAGACGACTTCAGAGATTCTGGAGTTTGATCTTCCAGTTCTGTTGAAATAAAATCAAAGTATTCAGATGTTTCTGGTTTTACTCTAAAATATGAATATTTACCTTCTTTCTGCTCGTTGGTGACCTGAGAACAAAGTAGAATAATACGCAGAGCGTTAGAATAATACACGGAGCGGTAGAATAATACGCGGAGCGGTAGAATAATACACGGAGCGGTAGAATAATACGCGGAGCGGTAGAATAATACACGGAGCGTTAGAATAATACACGGAGCGGTAGAATAATACGCAGGAGCGTTAGAATAATACGCGGAGCGTTAGAATAATACGCGGAGCGGTAGAATAATACGCAGAGCGTTAGAATAATACGCGGAGCGTTAGAATAATACGCGGAGCGGTAGAATAATACACGGAGCGGTAGAATAATACGCGGAGCGGTAGAATAATACACGGAGCGGTAGAATAATACGCGGAGCGGTAGAATAATACACGGAGCGGTAGAATAATACACGGAGCGGTAGAATAATACAAGGAGCGGTAGAATAATACACGGAGCGGTAGAATAATACACGGAGCGGTAGAATAATACACTGAGCGGTAGAATAATACTCGGAGCGGTAGAATAATACACGGAGCGGTAGAATAATACACGGAGCGGTAGAATAATACTCGGAGCGGTAGAATAATACTCGGAGCGGTAGAATAATACACGGAGCGGTAGAATAATACACTGAGCGGTAGAATAATACACGGAGCGGTAGAATAATACTCGGAGCGGTAGAATAATACACGGAGCGGTAGAATAATACACGGAGCGGTAGAATAATACACGAAGCGGTAGAATAATACACTGAGCGGTAGAATAATACTCGGAGCGGTAGAATAGTCAGATGTGAGGGTTAAACTGATCTAGTCAGATGTGAGGGTTAAACTGATCTACAGTCAGATGTGAGGGTTAAACTGATCTACAGTCAGATGTGAGGGTTAAACTGATCTACAGTCAGATGTGAGGGTTAAACTGATCTAGTCAGATGTGAGGGTTAAACTGATCTACAGTCAGATGTGAGGGTTAAACTGATCTAGTCAGATGTGAGGGTTAAACTGATCTACAGTCAGATGTGAGGGTTAAACTGATCTACAGTCAGATGTGAGGGTTAAACTCATCTACAGTCAGATGTGAGGGTTAAACTGATCTACAGTCAGATGTGAGGGTTAAACTGATCTACAGTCAGATGTGAGGGTTAAACTGATCTACAGTCAGATGTGAGGGTTAAACTGATCTACAGTCAGATGTGAGGGTTAAACTGATCTACAGTCAGAGGTCAGGGTTAAACTGATCTACAGTCAGATGTGAGGGTTAAACTGATCTACAGTCAGAGGTCAGGGTTAAACTGATCTACAGTCAGAGGTGAGGGTTAAACTGATCTACAGTCAGATGTGAGGGTTAAACTGATCTACAGTCAGATGTGAGGGTTAAACTGATCTAGTCAGATGTGAGGGTTAAACTGATCTACAGTCAGATGTGAGGGTTAAACTGATCTACAGTCAGATGTGAGGGTTAAACTGATCTACAGTCAGATGTGAGGGTTAAACTGATCTACAGTCAGATGTGAGGGTTAAACTGATCTACAGTCAGATGTGAGGGTTAAACTGATCTACAGTCAGATGTGAGGGTTAAACTGATCTACAGTCAGATGTGAGGGTTAAACTGATCTACAGTCAGATGTGAGGGTTAAACTGATCTACAGTCAGATGTGAGGGTTAAACTGATCTACAGTCAGATGTGAGGGTTAAACTGATCTACAGTCAGAGGTCAGGGTTAAACTGATCTACAGTCAGATGTGAGGGTTAAACTGATCTACAGTCAGAGGTCAGGGTTAAACTGATCTACAGTCAGAGGTGAGGGTTAAACTGATCTACAGTCAGATGTGAGGGTTAAACTGATCTACAGTCAGAGGTCAGGGTTAAATTGATCTACAGTCAGAGGTCAGGGTTAAACTGATCTACAGTCAGAGGTGAGGGTTAAACTGATCTACAGTCAGATGTGAGGGTTAAACTGATCTAGAGTCAGATGTGAGGGTTAAACTGATCTACAGTCAGATGTGAGGGTTAAACTGATCTACAGTCAGAGGTGAGGGTTAAACTGATCTAGAGTCAGATGTGAGGGTTAAACTGATCTACAGTCAGAGGTGAGGGTTAAACTGATCTAGAGTCAGAGGTGAGGGTTAAACTGATCTAGAGTCAGAGGTGAGGGTTAAACTGATCTAGAGTCAGAGGTGAGGGTTAAACTGATCTACAGTCAGATGTGAGGGTTAAACTGATCTACAGTCAGATGTGAGGGTTAAACTGATCTACAGTCAGAGGTGAGGGTTAAACTGATCTAGAGTCAGAGGTGAGGGTTAAACTGATCTACAGTCAGATGTGAGGGTTAAACTGATCTACAGTCAGATGTGAGGGTTAAACTGATCTAGAGTCAGAGGTGAGGGGCGGAGCTCAATCTCCGTTTGATCCGGAGACCTGAAGCTGAAAGACGTCAATCCCCTCAGAGGCTCTGTGACATGAAAGGGACAGTAGTGATGTTTACAATGAGGTACTTATACACAGTCAGTGTATTACTTCAGTACAAGTTCAGGTGACCGTTATATTTAGGGCATTATTACCTCTTTATCTTGCTGTCAGTGGAACTCTTTCTATGTTCTTCTCTTCACTCACCAGACTCCATTGAAGAAAGAAGCTTCTGCTCAATCATCTGTTAGTGTCTCCTGGAGAAGCTCCAGAGGGAGGAGAGCTCAGCTCCAGCGTCTCCTCTTCCTCCTAACCCACCTCTTCCTCCTAACCCACCTCTTCCTCCTTCTCCTGCTCCTCTTCCTCCTCCTCTAAAGAGACTCTGGTGCTCAGAGACACTACCACTCTACTCCACAGGGGGCGCCAGAATCAACACAACATGAATGTTTCTCGTAGTAACTTTGAGTACAAGTAGTATTACCACAGTGTAGAAATACTCTGTTACAAGTAAAGGTCCTGCATGAGTATTCCTACACTGTGGTAATACTACTTATATTAGTAAGTAGTATTGAGTCTGAGGAAACAGTTTATTATGAATTGAAATAAATCTTTATTAATCATTAACAATCCTAAAAGACAAACACATTTACATGACCTGAAGAGAACCTGCAGTCCTCAGTGTTAGTACAAACCTGAAGACCCTGATCCTGAACCTGATCCTGGATCATAGAAACACCAAGAGACCCTGCTTCAGATGGTCCTCCCAGTACAGACCAGGACAGACCAGGACAGACCTGGACTGGGAGCTGTGGGACACTCCCACTGTCCTCCGTCCTGTTTCCTGTCCCGTCTCTTGCTTCTCCGGTCATGTTGTTGGCTTCCTGTCGGGTTGTACCCTTTCCTGTCTTCTTCTGTCTCCTATGTCTTGTCCTATCTTTTGTTTCCTGTTTCCTTGTCTCCTTGTGTTACTGGCTGTTGTCTGTCTTGTTTCATCCTGTAGTTTATTATCTCGTCACATTCTGGCTGATCCCTCATGTGTTTTAACTCCCATATTGTCCTATTATCTTCTGTCCTCGTGTCCTCGTGTCCTCGTCGCTAGCTGTGAGGAAGGCAGATGGCTCCTCCCCCTCTCGGAGACTCCACCATGTCCAGTTGCCCAGAGAACGTCCTGGGACTGATCGGCTCGCCCCCCAACAGAAACCCCACGCCTCCTCCTCCTCCTCCTCCTCCCACCCCGTTGTCCCTCTGAGTCCCAGCATGCATCCTGCCGGACGCCGATAGCAGCCGGATGTCGGAGTGCGCGTTGGCCACCGTGTGGCGCCGCACGCCGCCGGACTTCTCCAGGTAGGCCTCGCCCTCCTGCTCCACCAGCGGGGCCAGAGACGAGGAGTCGCAGGAGGAGCTGTGGTGCTGAGTGACGGTGATCTCCGGCTGGAAGTGGTCGCTCAGCAAGGACCCCGACGACCTCAGGGGGCAGGGGCTCTGGACGAGGAGACGGGAGACGGGTTGAGAGTTAAAGGTTTTAAATTCTTTGTGTGAATAGAATATTTCCACTTTTCACCTCCAGCACAAACGTTCTTAAGAAACTTTTCCTCTTTAATTAGCAACTAGAACTTTGTTCTACATGTTGAAGCTGTTTACTTATATCGTCCCAAATGTTGTCAGTTTAATCAAAGTAAAGGTTTCATTTGTTCACCTGTCAGCTTCAGTTCAAGACACGTTTTTTAATCACACTTCTTAAGATCTTTGCTGGTTTTTAACTCTTTATTTTAACCAGATGAAAGATTTTAAGTTATCAGAGGAACAAGTTGAGCTGACGTTAGCAAAGTTAAGCTTTGTTTATATTCACGCTTTGCACCAAATCACGAGCCTCAGTCAACCTCCGGTTCTATAAAGTGAAGTCAGAGCTTCACTGTGTTGAAGCTGCATTCTCTCTAGTGTCCACCAGGGGGCGACTCCTCTGGTTGTATAGAAGTCTATGAGAAAATGACTCTACTTCTCTCTTGATTTATTACCTCAGTAAACATTGTCAACATGAGTTTATGTCTCAATCTCTAGTTTCAAGTCTTCTTCAATACAGCATGATGTTCATTTAGTACATTATGGTCCATTTAGAGTCACACAGACCATAAAGCAGGGGATGCTTTAGGGCGGGGCTACACGCTGAGCAGCAGGGATCAGGCTCTCTGCTGGACTGGTTCAGGTCCCAGCAGGGATCAGGCTCTCTGCTGGACTGGTTCAGGTCCCAGCAGGGATCAGGCTCTCTGCTGGACTGGTTCAGGTCCCAGCAGGGATCAGGCTCTCTGCTGGACTGGTTCAGGTCCCAGCAGGGATCAGGCTCTCTGCTGGACTGGTTCAGGTCCCAGCAGGGATCAGGCTCTCTGCTGGACTGGTTCAGGTCCCAGCAGGGATCAGGCTCTCTGCTGGACTGGTTCAGGTCCCAGCAGGGATCAGGCTCTCTGCTGGACTGGTTCAGGTCCCAGCAGGGATCAGGCTCTCTGCTGGACTGGTTCAGGTCCCAGCAGGGATCAGGCTCTCTGCTGGACTGGTTCAGGTCCCAGCAGGGATCAGGCTCTCTGCTGGACTGGTTCAGGTCCCAGCAGGGATCAGGATCCTAACCTGCTCTGTGTGTTTCTGAAGGAAACAGAAAGCTGCTGTAGCAGATTTCTGTTAGCATCTGTTAGCTACACGGCTAAAGGTCAACGACATGAAGGAGGAACAACAATAGAAACCTTTGTTTTCAGATCCGGACGAGAGATTTGATTTTGTATTAAATTGACATGATTTTAAACGTTTTTTTGTCAATAGTTTTTACTTTATTCAACTTTTTCAATGCTTTTTCCTTCTTTTTTTAAAGAATGGCAAGAAAAGGTTTTTTAAAAATTAGTGAACAGTTTTAATTCCCAAAATCACATCTGAGTCCTTTCAAAAGACTAAAAAGAACGTACAGCTGTAAACGCATCACAGCTGATCGATCTGAACATTTTAGGGTTTCAGTTATTTGATGACATCACTTTTTTCTATTTGTGTATTTTTCACTATTTTCTGACCTTTTCGAGAGTAAATGATTGAAGAATCTAAAATAAGCAGAATATGAGCTGGAAACCAGTAAAATGATCTTCAAGATGTTTGCGTTTCTTTCTCTGGTGTGTTGTTGTGTGTGTGTGTCGTAGTGGTTATAACACACACACACACACACACACACACACGGGGCAGCAGATTAAGCGGCTCACCTCCCTACTGAGAGGATTTAAACGCATTACTACAGACCCCCTGACCTCTGAAGACCTGGAGCTCACATACTTCAACAGATGACCGTTTCATCACAAGTCAGACGAGCTGCGTTCAGGAGAACTCCAACACGTGACGTCTAAATCCCACAAGCACTTGAATGCACCATCTGCATTGTGTGTTCATGTAG
>JAFEUB010000998.1:35000-90000 GCA_024529925.1 Ophthalmolycus amberensis | reverse complement strand
TATACATATATGTATACATATATGTATACATATATATATATATATATATGTATACATATATGTATACATATATGTATACATATACATATACATATACGTATACATATATGTATATGTATACATATATGTATATGTATACATATATGTATATGTATACATATATGTATACATATATGTATACATATATGTATATGTATATATATATGTATATGTATACATATATGTATATGTATACATATACATATATGTATATGTATACATATACATATATGTATACATATATGTATATGTATACATATACATATATATGAATGAGTGGGTTTTTATGGAGACAAGAGAAAACAGGAGAAAATTAACCAGATTAAATATTTTAAAATGCCATATCAATTATTAATTGTTGTCCAGAATCTTTTTAAGATTTCGATATTTGAGAAAACCGTAAAAAATAAGACAAAAAAAATCTGGACTGAGAAAATGTAAAAATGTGAGGGGGGGGGGGGGTAGCAGCTCGTCACCCAGATGAAGGTAGGAGGGTGAGACCAGATCACACACAACGCTTTGATGAAAGTGTGTGTGTGTGTGTGTGTGTGTGTGTGTGTGTGTGTGTGTGTGTGTGTGTGTGTGTGTGTGAACCAGACCACGTGTGCACACACAGTTCACCACATGTAGCGTTCACAGGACCTGGTGGATATAACACACACCCTCAAACACACACACACACACACACACACTGACACACACAGACACACACACACACACCCTCAAACACACACACACACTGACACACACACACACCCTCAAACACACACACAGACACACACACACACTGACACACACAGACACACACACACACACCGTCAAACACACACACACTGACACACACACACACCCTCAAACACACACACACACACACACACTGACACACACACACACCCTCAAACACACACACACACACACTGACACACACACACACACCCTCAAACACACACACACACACACACACACACACTGACACACACACACACACCCTCAAACACACACACACACACACACACTGACACACACACACACCCTCAAACACACACACACACACACTGACACACACACACACCCTCAAACACACACACACACACACACACACACACTGACACACACACACACACACACACACACACACCCTCAAACACACACACACACACACACACTGACACACACACACACCCTCAAACACACACACACACACACTCTTCAGAGCCGCTCTGTGTGACGTCGTCTCACCTTCTGATCTGTAAAGTGGGCGTTAGGCATCACCATGTAACCATGACGACCCATCTGGTAGACAGTCAAAAGCCAGTCATCAAAAAACAGGTCCCCCCCCTCCACTGATACATGATGATGACCAGCTACAGCGGTTAGCTTAGCTTAGATAACCAGCTTGGTCTCATAATGATGACATCACCATAGAGATCACGTGACTTCATGACTGTGTGTAGTTTATGATGTCACAGGTTAGAAACCGTTAAAGATGTAAAATGGAAACGTTGTGTTTGGTCAGCTGATCGATCGTCTGATATCTTCTGTTATTTATTAAAGTGATGAAGTCATGAGAATCTAATCTGACGTCTGGATGAACTGCAGCGATAACGTCCCAAACTCTTCATCAAAGTCACACATCACATATGTAGAATAACTAAAAACTGCTTTAAAAGTACTTTTACTCAACTACAAGTACTTTACTTGAATATTTTATTGTTGCACTTCAAGTTTACCACAACGTTTTACTGCGTCACAAAACGAACCAGCTGAAGCAACTAGTTATGAACTCGCTAAGAGTTTTGCATGCAAAACAGATGAAGAGATTATAAAATATGATGTTTTGTTATTGATAAGAACTTAACTCCTCAACAGTTTACAAGTACAGCTGAAAGTATTCCTCAAAACATTTTACTGATTATAGTTTTATGAGGGAACATTTTCAGTGGAGGACTTTAACTGTTACGGAGTATCTTAACAGTGTAGTATTAGTACTGTTACAGAGTATCTTAACAGTGTAGTATTAGTACTGTTACAGAGTATCTTAACAGTGTAGTATTAGTACTGTTACAGAGCATCTTAACAGTGTAGTATTAGTACTGTTACAGAGTATCTTAACAGTGTAGTATTAGTACTGTTACAGAGTATCTTAACAGTGTAGTATTAGTACTGTTACAGAGTATCTTAACAGTGTAGTATTAGTACTTTAACTGTTACAGAGTATCTTAACAGTGTAGTATTAGTACTTTAACTGTTACAGAGTATCTTAACAGTGTAGTATTAGTACTTTAACTGTTACAGAGTATCTTAACAGTGTAGCATTAGTACTTTAACTGTTACGGAGTATCTTAACAGTGTAGTATTAGGACTTTAACTGTTACAGAGTATCTTAACAGTGTAGTATCAGTACTTTAACTGTTACGGAGTAACTGTACTTAGTACAGTTAGTACTTTAACTGTTACAGAGTATCTTGGTCGTCTACAAGACCTTGATCTACCTTAATCAACATCTACAAGATCCAAATTCCCTGGAGGTCTACAACAACTAAACTACCTTCTTGCCTTTCTACAAGAACTAAATCTAGCTGCTGTCTACAGGTCTGACTCACTACAGATCTAAACCACCAGGAAGTCTATTCAGAGACTCTACGAAAACCTATAGTTCTGTCTAGGTCCTAGAGTCTAGGACCTAGACTACCTCTAGTTCTATCTAAGGACTACCTGTAAACTCTAAACTATGTCCAACTACAAGACCTTAACTCCCTGCAAGTCTATTGACAGACTTAAAACATAAACCATATGTAGGACTGTCAACAAGAACTAAACTTCTGAGGGTCTCTTTATAAGAGCTAATCCACCTGTAGATCTGTCTACAGTCTCTAGACCACCTGTAGATCTGTCTACAGTCTCTAGACCACCTGTAGATCCGTTTACAGTCTCTAGACCACCTGTAGATCCGTTTACAGTCTCTAGACCACCTGCAGATCTGTTTACAGTCTCTAGACCACCTGTAGATCCGTCTACAGTCTCTAGACCACCTGTAGATCCGTCTACAGTCTCTAGACCACCTGTAGATCCGTCTACAGTCTCTAGACCACCTGTAGATCCGTTTACAGTCTCTAGACCACCTGTAGATCCGTCGACAGTCTCTAGACCACCTGTAGATCCGTCGACAGTCTCTAGACCACCTGTAGATCCGTCTACAGTCTCTAGACCACCTGCAGATCTGTTTACAGTCTCCAGACCACCTGTAGATCCGTCTACAGTCTCTAGACCACCTGTAGATCCGTATACAGTCTCTAGACCACCTGTAGATCCGTTTACAGTCTCTAGACCACCTGTAGATCCGTTTACAGTCTCTAGACCACCTGTAGATCCGTTGACAGTCTCTAGACCACCTGTAGATCCGTTTACAGTCTCTAGACCACCTGTAGATCCGTCTACAGTCTCTAGACCACCTGCAGATCTGTTTACAGTCTCCAGACCACCTGTAGATCCGTCTACAGTCTCTAGACCACCTGTAGATCCGTATACAGTCTCTAGACCACCTGTAGATCCGTCTACAGTCTCTAGACCACCTGTAGATCTGTTTACAGTCTCTAGACCACCTGCAGATCTGTTTACAGTCTCTAGACCACCTGTAGATCTGTCTACAGTCTCTAGACCACCTGCAGATCCGTCTACAGTCTCTAGACCACCTGTAGATCTGTTTACAGTCTCTAGACCACCTGCAGATCTGTTTACAGTCTCTAGACCACCTGTAGATCCGTCTACAGTCTCTCGACCACCTGTAGATCCGTTTACAGTCTCTAGACCACCTGTAGATCCGTTTACAGTCTCTAGACCACCTGTAGATCCGTTTACAGTCTCTAGACCACCTGTAGATCTGTCTACAGTCTCTAGACCACCTGTAGATCTGTCTACAGTCTCTAGACCACCTATAGATCAGTTTACAGTCTCTAGACCACCTGTAGATCTGTTTACAGTCTCTAGACCACCTGTAGATCTGTCTACAGTCTCTAGACCACCTGTAGATCTGTTTACAGTCTCTAGACCACCTGCAGATCTGTCTACAGTCTCTAGACCACCTGTAGATCCGTTTACAGTCTCTAGACCACCTGCAGATCCGCTTACAGTCTCTAGACCACCTGTAGATCCGTCTAGTCTCTAGACCACCTGTAGATCCGTTTACAGTCTCTAGACCACCTGTAGATACGTCGACAGTCTCTAGACCACCTGTAGATCCGTTTACAGTCTCTAGACCACCTGTAGATCCGTCTACAGTCTCTAGACCACCTGTAGATCCGTTTACAGTCTCTAGACCACCTGTAGATACGTCGACAGTCTCTAGACCACCTGTAGATCCGTTTAGTCTCTAGACCACCTGTAGATCCGTCTACAGTCTCTAGACCACCTGCAGATCTGTTTACAGTCTCTAGACCACCTGTAGATCTGTCTACAGTCTCTAGACCACCTGTAGATCTGTTTACAGTCTCTAGACCACCTGCAGATCTGTTTACAGTCTCTAGACCACCTGTAGATCCGTCTACAGTCTCTAGACCACCTGTAGATCTGTCTACAGTCTCTAGACCACCTGTATATCTGTCTACAGTCTCTAGACCACCTGTAGATCTGTTTACAGTCTCTAGACCACCTGCAGATCTGTTTACAGTCTCTAGACCACCTGTAGATCCGTCTACAGTCTCTAGACCACCTGTAGATCTGTTTACAGTCTCTAGACCACCTGCAGATCTGTTTACAGTCTCTAGACCACCTGTAGATCCGTCTGCAGTCTCTAGACCACCTGTAGATCCGTCTGCAGTCTCTAGACCACCTGTAGATCCGTTTACAGTCTCTAGACCACCTGTAGATCTGTCGACAGTCTCTAGACCACCTGTAGATCCGTTTACAGTCTCTAGACCACCTGTAGATCCGTTTACAGTCTCTAGACCACCTGTAGATCAGTCTACAGTCTCTAGACCACCTGTAGATCCGTTTACAGTCTCTAGACCACCTGTAGATCTGTCTACAGTCTCTAGACCACCTGTAGATCCGTTTACAGTCTCTAGACCACCTGTAGATCTGTCGACAGTCTCTAGACCACCTGTAGATCCGTTTACAGTCTCTAGACCACCTGTAGATCTGTGTACAGTCTCTAGACCACCTGTAGATCTGTTGACAGTCTCTAGACCACCTGTAGATCCGTTTACAGTCTCTAGACCACCTGTAGATCCGTTTACAGTCTCTAGACCACCTGTAGATCCGTTTACAGTCTCTAGACCACCTGTAGATCTGTCTACAGTCTCTAGACCACCTATAGATCCGTTTACAGTCTCTAGACCACCTGTAGATCTGTTTACAGTCTCTAGACCACCTGTAGATCCGTCTACAGTCTCTAGACCACCTGCAGATCTGTTTACAGTCTCTAGACCACCTGTAGATCCGTATACAGTCTCTAGACCACCTGTAGATCTGTCTACAGTCTCTAGACCACCTGCAGATCTGTCTACAGTCTCTAGACCACCTGTAGATCCGTCTACAGTCTCTAGACCACCTGCAGATCTGTTTACAGTCTCTAGACACCTGTAGATCTGTCTACAGTCTCTAGACCACCTGTAGATCTGTTTACAGTCTCTAGACCACCTGTAGATCTGTTTACAGTCTCTAGACCACCTGTAGATCTGTCTACAGTCTCTAGACCACCTGTAGATCTGTCTACAGTCTCTAGACCACCTGTAGATCTGTTTACAGTCTCTAGACACCTGTAGATCTGTTTACAGTCTCTAGACCACCTGTAGATCCGTCTACAGTCTCTAGACCACCTGTAGATCTGTTTACAGTCTCTAGACCACCTGTAGATCTGTCTACAGTCTCTAGACCACCTGTAGATCTGTTTACAGTCTCTAGACCACCTGCAGATCTGTTTACAGTCTCTAGACCACCTGTAGATCTGTTTACAGTCTCTAGACCACCTGCAGATCTGTTTACAGTCTCTAGACCACCTGTAGATCCGTCTACAGTCTCTAGACCACCTGTAGATCTGTTTACAGTCTCTAGACCACCTGCAGATCTGTTTACAGTCTCTAGACCACCTGTAGATCCGTCTGCAGTCTCTAGACCACCTGTAGATCCGTCTGCAGTCTCTAGACCACCTGTAGATCCGTTTACAGTCTCTAGACCACCTGTAGATCTGTCGACAGTCTCTAGACCACCTGTAGATCCGTTTACAGTCTCTAGACCACCTGTAGATCCGTTTACAGTCTCTAGACCACCTGTAGATCCGTTTACAGTCTCTAGACCACCTGTAGATCAGTCTACAGTCTCTAGACCACCTGTAGATCCGTTTACAGTCTCTAGACCACCTGTAGATCTGTCTACAGTCTCTAGACCACCTGTAGATCCGTTTACAGTCTCTAGACCACCTGTAGATCTGTCGACAGTCTCTAGACCACCTGTAGATCCGTTTACAGTCTCTAGACCACCTGTAGATCTGTCTACAGTCTCTAGACCACCTGAAGATCCGTCGACAGTCTCTAGACCACCTGTAGATCCGTTTACAGTCTCTAGACCACCTGTAGATCCGTTTACAGTCTCTAGACCACCTGTAGATCCGTTTACAGTCTCTAGACCACCTGTAGATCTGTCTACAGTCTCTAGACCACCTGTAGATCCGTTTACAGTCTCTAGACCACCTGTAGCTCTGTTTACAGTCTCTAGACCACCTGTAGATCTGTCTACAGTCTCTAGACCACCTGCAGATCTGTTTACAGTCTCTAGACCACCTGTAGATCCGTATACAGTCTCTAGACCACCTGCAGATCTGTCTACAGTCTCTAGACCACCTGTAGATCCGTATACAGTCTCTAGACCACCTGTAGATCTGTCTACAGTCTCTAGACCACCTGTAGATCCGTTTACAGTCTCTAGACCACCTGTAGATCTGTCTACAGTCTCTAGACCACCTGTAGATCTGTTTACAGTCTCTAGACCACCTGTAGATCTGTCTACAGTCTCTAGACCACCTGTAGATCTGTCTACAGTCTCTAGACCACCTGTAGATCCGTTTACAGTCTCTAGACACCTGTAGATCTGTTTACAGTCTCTAGACCACCTGTAGATCCGTCTACAGTCTCTAGACCACCTGTAGATCTGTTTACAGTCTCTAGACCACCTGTAGATCTGTCTACAGTCTCTAGACCACCTGTAGATCTGTTTACAGTCTCTAGACCACCTGTAGATCTGTCTACAGTCTCTAGACCACCTGCAGATCTGTTTACAGTCTCTAGACCACCTGCAGATCTGTTTACAGTCTCTAGACCACCTGTAGATCTGTCTACAGTCTCTAGACCACCTGTAGATCCGTCTACAGTCTCTAGACCACCTGTAGATCTGTTTACAGTCTCTAGACAACCTGTAGATCTGTTTACAGTCTCTAGACCACCTGTAGATCTGTTTACAGTCTCTAGACACCTGTAGATCTGTTTACAGTCTCTAGACCACCTGTAGATCCGTCTACAGTCTCTAGACCACCTGTAGATCTGTTTACAGTCTCTAGACCACCTGTAGATCTGTTTACAGTCTCTAGACCACCTGTAGATCTGTTTACAGTCTCTAGACCACCTGTAGATCTGTTTACAGTCTCTAGACCACCTGCAGATCTGTACTTGTGGGTCCATTTACAAGACCTACCTATAAGTCTACAATGACTCAAAAAACGTTTTTTGATATTAAAATCATCATAATAGAAAAGTGTTTATTTATTTATGACAGTTCAGAAAATATAACTCAACACACATTAGTGCTGGGCAACGATTAAAATATTTAATCGCGATTAATCGCATGGACATATATATATATATATACATATATATATATATATATATATACATATATATATATATATATATATATATATATATATATATATATATATATATATATATATATATATATGTATATATATATATATATATATATATATATGTATATATATATATATATATATATATATATATATATATATATGTATATATATATATATATATATATATGTATATATATATATATATATATATGTATATATATATATATATATATGTATATATATATATATAATACATATATGTATTATATATATTGTGTGAACCATAAATAATACATATAATATAATATATAATAATATATATTATATGAACCATAACTCACCTCAGACCCGCTTCAGTCCGGATGAATTAAAGTTTTTCTGCAGACAACGAAACCAAAAGAAACGCTCTTCTTCTTCTTCTTCGGCTCTCATTCTGCACGCATGGTTCCGGTTACCGGAAACAAACAAACAAACAACAGTTTGTTGTGAGAGTGACGGACTACTTCCTCCACTCAAACATGTTTCTGACTCTTCTCCTCCGACACTCGGACCCAACTGCCGCTCGTTCCTCCGCTCAACAGGCTGGCGAGACTGCGGCTAAACAAAGCTAGCAAAGCTATCTATAATCACTTCCTGTTACAGCCTTCAAAGTAAAGGTCCAGCGTCAGGTCCATGTAACGTTTATTGTGACAGAAGTTTTCAGATCCTTTACTTCCGTAAAAGTACTTAGTACTCCAGGGCTACTACATTGTGAAAATACTCCATTGAAAGTAAAAGATATGCATTCAAAGTTTACCTCGGTTAAAGTATTTAAAGGCTACCACACGGCAGTGTATGAAGTCATTAAAAGAGACGAACACATTAATGAATCAATAATTATTATACAATGATATCATTTGTATTACTCTGCAGAAAGAGTACTTTTACTTATGAGTACTTCTTTCACCACTGATTTTGTTTCACATTATTTGATTTAACATCCTTCAGTTCATTATAGCTTCTTCTTCTTCTTCTTCTGTGGTAAAGTGTCACTATGTTCGATGATTTCCTTATTGTACTTATTACTTCATAATAAATCTGACTCTGATCTCTTTGAGAAACGAGACATTTAACAGCATTTAAATCACCTCTGTGTCTCAAAACAGCCTCAAAGATTTAATTTGGTTTCTTTGGGAACTCCCTAACTTCTCCTCCTCCTCCTCCTCCTCCTCCTCCTCCTCCTCCTCCTCCTCCTCTTCCATTGTTACTTTGCACATTGGATTATGTATTTCATTTCTGTGTAAAGGACTTTTATTGACATGTATTCTTTTAAAAAGTGCTCGATAATAAAGCTGCAACTGACTTTTCTTTTTCTTTATCAATTAACCTTCTGATTATTTTCTTGATTAATCATTTAGACTATAAAATGTCAAGAGGTAGCACTTCTTAAAATGTCTTATTTTGTCTAAAACCAAAAGATATTTCATTTAAATAAAAAATTCTCCCTCTTGAGATCATTTCTAGTATTTGTGAAACAGATTTTATAAAGTTAGTGTACCTTTGATAGTTGCAGCTCAACTCTTTAAAACATGTATTATTATTATTATTATTACTATTATTATTATTACAGGAGTCACTCACTCATATGGAAACACGATGCAGGAAAAAATAAATATTTACTGAAGTATTGAAACAAAATAATTGAACTTCTTTACTGCGGAAGTTATGCTTTTAATGTGAAGGTACATGCCCAACATCCGGTACAGGTCTGATTTCAGCTTGACGCAGAGTCCGGCCTCTCAGAAGATGATTGGTTCAGAACCCTTCATCTCATGAATATTCATGAGGAAGACACAAATAAACATGAGAAGAAGTTCTGCCATGAAGACAAAACAATTATCAATTTAAAAAAACAGTTTTAATGTTTCTCTAATTATACTTAAGCGCAGTACTTGCGCAGTACTTGACTAGGTACATTTTAAATACAGAGCTAAAATCACAAATTCTTCTTTCCAACTAAATCCTCACATTAATCACGAACATCTGATATATTTTATACTTTTAATGAGTATTGAAACAAATAAAAGTCAGTTTGAGTCGAAGCAGAAGCTGATTCCAGAGCAGCTTCTGTCGCCCATAGAACAGAAACCGATGTGAACAGAATGTTAATGACTCACTGAAGGAGCTTCAGTACACAAAGTACACAAACAAAGTACAAAGAATAAAATAAGTAATAAGAACAAAGCTAAACTCACTGAATCCTCGTTGAACTCAGTCTTTATGTTTTTAAATGAACGACTTTCCCTTTCCTCTTGTTGATGAGGGCTGATAGGTCAGACTGAGCGGGAACGCTCTGCTGAATGTTGAGAACAGGAGCGAGGATACTCCTCACTAGGACAGTTCCTCACTAGGATAGTTGCTCACTAGGATAGTTGCTCACTAGGATAGTACCTCACTAGGATAGCTCCTCACGAGGATAGCTCCTCACTAGGATAGCTCCTCACTAGGATAGCTCCTCACTAGGATAGTTCCTCACTAGGATAGTTCCTCACTAGGATAGTTCCTCACTAGGATAGCTCCTCACTAGGATAGTTCCTCACTAGGATAGCTCCTCACTAGGATAGTTCCTCACTAGGATAGTTCCTCACTAGGATAGCTCCTCACTAGGATAGCTCCTCACTAGGATACTTGCTCACTAGGATAGTTCCTCACTAGGATAGTTCCTCACTAGGATAGCTCCTCACTAGGACAGTTCCTCACTAGGATAGTTCCTCACTAGGATAGTTGCTCACTAGGATAGCTCCTCACTAGGACAGTTCCTCACTAGGATAGTTGCTCACTAGGATAGTTGCTCACTAGGATAGTTCCTCACTAGGACAGTTCCTCACTAGGATAGTTGCTCACTAGGATAGTTGCTCACTAGGATAGTTCCTCACTAGGATAGTTCCTCACTAGGATAGTTGCTCACTAGGATAGTTCCTCACTAGGACAGTTCCTCACTAGGATAGTTGCTCACTAGGATAGTTCCTCACTAGGATAGTTGCTCACTAGGATAGTTCCTCACTAGGATAGTTCCTCACTAGGATAGTTGCTCACTAGGATAGTTCCTCACTAGGACAGTTCCTCACTAGGATAGTTGCTCACTAGGATAGTTCCTCACTAGGATAGTTGCTCACTAGGATAGTTGCTCACTAGGACAGTTGCTCACTAGGATAGTTCCTCACTAGGACAGTTCCTCACTAGGATAGTTGCTCACTAGGATAGTTCCTCACTAGGACAGTTCCTCACTAGGATAGTTGCTCACTAGGATAGTTGCTCACTAGGACAGTTGCTCACTAGGATAGTTGCTCACTAGGATAGTTCCTCACTAGGATAGTTGCTCACTAGGACAGTTCCTCACTGGGATAGTTCCTCACTAGGATAGTTCCTCACTAGGATAGTTGCTCACTAGGATAGTTGCTCACTAGGATAGTACCTCACTAGGATAGTTGCTCACTAGGATAGTTCCTCACTAGGATAGTTGCTCACTAGGATAGTTCCTCACTAGGACAGGTCCTCACTAGGATAGTTGCTCACTAGGATAGTTCCTCACTAGGATAGTTCCTCACTAGGACAGTTCCTCACTAGGATAGTTGCTCACTAGGATAGTTCCTCACTAGGACAGTTCCTCACTAGGATAGTTGCTCACTAGGATAGTTCCTCACTAGGACAGTGCCTCACTAGGATAGTTCCTCACTAGGATAGTTGCTCACTAGGATAGTTCCTCACTAGGATAGTTGCTCACTAGGATAGTTGCTCACTAGGACAGTTGCTCACTAGGATAGTTCCTCACTAGAACAGTTCCTCACTAGGATAGTTGCTCACTAGGATAGTTCCTCACTAGGACAGTTGCTCACTAGGATAGTTGCTCACTAGGATAGTTCCTCACTAGGATAGTTGCTCACTAGGATAGGTCCTCACTAGGACAGTGCCTCACTAGGATAGTTGCTCACTAGGATAGTTCCTCACTAGGATAGTTCCTCACTAGGACAGTTCCTCACTAGGATAGTTGCTCACTAGGATAGTTCCTCACTAGGATAGTTCCTCACTAGGACAGTTCCTCACTAGGATAGTTGCTCACTAGGATAGTTCCTCACTAGGACAGTTCCTCACTAGGATAGTTGCTCACTAGGATAGTGCCTCACTAGGACAGTTCCTCACTAGGATAGTTGCTCACTAGGATAGTTCCTCACTAGGACAGTTCCTCACTAGGATAGTTGCTCACTAGGATAGTTCCTCACTAGGATAGTTCCTCACTAGGACAGTTCCTCACTAGGATAGTTGCTCACTAGGATAGCTCCTCACTAGGACAGTTGCTCACTAGGATAGTTGCTCACTAGGATAGGTCCTCACTAGGATAGTTGCTCACTAGGATAGTTCCTCACTAGGACAGTTGCTCACTAGGATAGTTGCTCACTAGGATAGTTCCTCACTAGGATAGTTGCTCACTAGGATAGCTCCTCACTAGGATGAGAGCACTATGCTACTGTGGAAACAGGTCAAGAACACAGTCCTTACAGTGAGTCCGGGGCTCGATGGTCCGCACGGTGAACACACCGTTCCCTCCTCAGAGGGGCAGCTTGTCGCATCCTTTGGAGCGCGAAGATCCGCAACTCCGACTGGTGGTCACAAGGCTACCGCTACAAACTCTAACATGTCTTCATCGTCGACAAAATAATTTCTTATTCATTCTTATTTTGTTTAGTTTCTACTAGCATGGTAGTTAACCTGCGTAGCGAGAATATGTAAAAGTCATCCGAGGTCTCAGGTGACAGAAGATATCAGTGGTAAGCACTGCCTCTGGCCGTCAGTCAGGATGAAATAGAAACAGCACTTTTTTGGTTCAGAACGATGCAAAAAGCAACATTCTTAAAACAAATCATGTGAAAATAGAAGTGTTTCATGTCACTTTCAGCTTTCCATAGGTTGCTGCCTAATGAAATAGTAAATATATATATATATATATATATATATATATATATATATATATGTCCAGATCACTTTCTCAGAATCTCTGCGGGACAACAAAGGTAGAAGAATAGATTTAGAGTGTTGGACAGATTCCTGCAGCTCTGTGGTGACGACTGGGCCGTAGCTTAATTTAGATACCAGCAGACTCCGCCCACTAAAGGATATAAAGGATACGCCACAGACCACTAATCACAGGGTGTTACACACACACACACACACACACCTCTCATGTCTGGGTCTTTATTTTTTTAAACCTTTATTTAACCAGGTAGTCCCATTGAGATGAAAAATCTCTTTTGCAAGATGTAAGTAACAATACTACATAACATTAAGGAGCAGTTTTGTTTTTTATGCTGATGTGTCGCTAAGAAGACACCCCAGAAGATGGGTCACTCAGGTATGAATGAATGAATGAATGAATTTTATTTATAGAGCGCTTTTCACAGACAATAGTATCACAAAGTGCTTAACAGAGCAGACATTTAATAGCATAAAAAACACAATGTGACCCAAGGGTCAATAAATTATATACACATAGAAAAGTAAAAAATAAAAAATAAAATAAAAAATAAAATAAAAATGTAAAACATATTTTAAGAGCAGGTCTAGGACATGGGTTTTTACTCAAACGCCAGCCTAAACAGGTGGGTTTTGAGCCGGCTTTTAAAAGTATCCACAGTATCTGCGAGGCGCTAGAGTTGCAGGCAGAGCATTCCAGAGCCTCGGTGCCACTGCCTCAAAGGCTCCGTCACCACGGCTCTTAAATGGTGTGCGTGGGACTGACAGAAGACCTCGAGCGTTTGACCTGAGAGTGCGGGCGGGTGAATAGGGGCGAAGTAGATCAGCTGCATAAGCCGGAGCCTGACCGTGAAGTGCTCTGTAAGTGATGGGGAGAATTTTAAAGTGTATCCTAGATGCTACAGGGAGCCAGTGGAGAGATCGGAGTACGGGGGTGATGTGAGACCGTCGATTTGTCCTGTCCGGTATAGTTCCATCATTGTTCAAAGTCAAAGAATAACTTTATGATGTTAGTTGTAATGAATAAATATATTTTAAAATCAAGTACATTTCTCTGCATTTATAGTTTTCTACTGTACCGAAACGTACCGAACCGTGGCTCCACTGTATCGTACCCAACCCAACCGTGAGTTTTGTGAACCGTTACACCCCTAATATATATATATATATATATATATATATATATATATATATATATATATAGTGACAGAAGATATATATATATATATATATATATATATATATATATATATATATATATATATATATATATATATATATATATATAAGCGATCCTTGCTTGAACCGGAAGTTGAAACCAATATCTGATCCCAGATCAGCCTGACCTCACAATCAGACAGCAGACTAGCAGGAAAGGGAAGCAGCACATGAAGCTTCTCCAGCTGAACACCAGACAGGTTAGCTAGCTGCATGACGTCATGCTAATAACTTATTTAGCTTTTTAAAACAACGGGGACAGATCCAGCACGGACAGTTAGGGAGTGAGGGACATGAAGCACCTGCTGAGAAATGATATATAGTTATGAATAAATAATAATATATATATACATGTGTGTGTGTGTGTTTTATATTATAGTGAATATTATTATATGATATATATATTATTATACAATACTGAGGCTATAATAAGATGGTTACGGTTCAACATGACGGTGGTTAGAATAAGAAGCCTCAGCTTTAAAGGGTCACAAAAAAGATGTTTTCTTATTTACCTCGATGGAAATAAAAATCTGAGACGACATTTTCCAAGTTTTGTTCAGTGTTTAATGCTGGATTTGTTCGTTTCATTTGTTTTTACATTGATCAGGGACTTAAGGACATAGTGCTGCATTGTATTATTTCATTTGTGGGCTCATAAGATGTTAAATTAGATATTATTTCATTTCTATTAAATATGACAAAAGCTCAGTCTACCACCAATTTATATTTGTTAATATATTTATATTCTATTATGTTTGTATTTAAATATAAAATATAAATAAAATATAATATAACTTTTACATAAATAGATATTGCAAACAATAATATATACAATATATATAAACGGATTAAAAAAGGTAACAAAAATATGAAATAATATTGTTGAAGAAATACATTACATGTTAAAGTGATTTCTTTGTAATTCTATTGTATATTCAGATGTTTCAACTGAACATTTACATAAAAAACGTTGCAGGTATTTGTTTTTTCAACGAGGCTTTTACTAGGAAAGAAGCCGGAAGTTAGTATTTTGAAAAGCGGAAGTCACGTTGTTTACATTTTGTTAGCATTCTGCTCCCTGAGTGTTAAGCTGGATGTTCTCCCGCGCGGGTTTAAGTAGAACTCGTAGTTTTATAAGATTATCTCAATGTTTTCAGTCGTTAAACGTTAAATCGTTCAACCGTTGGTCTGACGTCATCCCGGTGCGCCGTACTCTAACGACAACAAACAACAACAAACAAATGCCCAAAAAAGAGAAAGCTGTGAGTTATTAGAAGATACTCTAGTATCTATAAATATATATATATATATATATATATATATATATATATAAATATATATATATATATATATATATATATATATATATATATATATATATATATATATATATATATATATATATATATATATATATATATATATATATATATATATATATATATATATATATGTAGCTTGATCCGGTCAAAGTGAGCCTTACTTTGTACGAGAGACCAGAAGTTATTCCTTCATTTGTAGATATATAATACATGTGTTTGGTCCAGGAGCAGCTGCTTCTGTTTGTGTACAATGAGGTGTTTTTGATATAAAGTATGAAGTGTGGACATACTCACTGTGACGTCCTCCAGGTGAAAGGTCAGGCGGCTGCAGGCGCAGCAGCAGAAGAAGAAGCTTCCTGTCTGGTGTCCCGAGACAAAAGTGGATCCGTCTCCATCGTGGTTCACGTGAAGCCCGGCTCCAAACACAGCGGGGTCACAGGTCAGAGGTCACATTCTGTCTTATTAGTACACAACACCGTCACCGTGACAACCTGAGGGAACATCTCCGTCTCTCTTCTTCTGCTCTTCCAGAAGTCTCCTCAGAGGCGGTGGGCGTCGCCGTCGCGGCTCCTCCGATGGACGGAGAGGCCAACGCCGAGCTCCTCCGCTACCTGGCCGAAGTTCTGGACCTGAAGAAGAGTCGCGTGTCTCTCGACAAGGTTTCCTAAAGACATCACCAGCTTCCCCTCATGTGTCCTACACAGTCACCTTTGTATGCCTCCTCTGTCCTTCCTCAGCCTGTCTTTACAAAATCATCATTATATTAATCCTGCAGGGCTCCACGTCCAGAGACAAGCTGATCAAAGTGGACTCCTCTCTCAGTCCTGAGGAGGTGTTGAGGAGGCTCAGAGAGGCTGCAGGCTGAGAGGAGGAGGAGGAGGAGGTGAGGAGGTGAGGAGGTGAGGAGGCTCAGAGAGGCTGCAGGCTGAGGAGGAGGAAGAGGTGAGGAGGCTCAGAGAGGCTGCAGGCTGAGAGGAGGAGGAGGAGGTGAGGAGGTGAGGAGAGGCTGCAGGCTGAGAGGAGGAGGAGGTGAGGAGGCTCAGAGAGGCTGCAGGCTGAGAGGAGGAGGAGGAGGTGAGGAGGTGAGGAGGTGAGGAGAGGCTGCAGGCTGAGAGGAGGAGGAGGTGAGGAGGCTCAGAGAGGCTGCAGGCTGAGAGGAGGAGGAGGAGGTGAGGAGGCTCAGAGAGGCTGCAGGCTGAGAGGAGGAGGAGGTGAGGAGGTGAGGAGGTGAGGAGAGGCTGCAGGCTGAGAGGAGGAGGTGAGGAGGCTCAGATAGGCTGCAGGCTGAGAGGAGGAGGTGAGGAGGCTCAGATAGGCTGCAGGCTGAGAGGAGGAGGAGGAGGAGGTGAGGAGGTGAGGAGAGGCTGCAGGCTGAGAGGAGGAGGAGGAGGAGGTGAGGAGGTGAGGAGAGGCTGCAGGCTGAGAGGAGGAGGAGGTGAGGAGGCTCAGATAGGCTGCAGCCTGAGAGGAGGAGGCTCAGAGAGGCTGCAGGCTGAGAGGAGGAGGAGGAGGAGGTGAGGAGGCTCAGATAGGCTGCAGGCTGAGAGGAGGAGGCTCAGAGAGGCTGCAGGCTGAGAGGAGGAGGAGGAGGTGAGGAGGAGGAGGAGTGAGGAGGCTGAAACAAGCTGCAGAACTAGACGAAGACAGAGGAGGTTAATATCCCAAATATTTCACCTGCAAAACAATGTGAAGATTTTTGGTCTAAAAACAAAAAGCAGATGAATGATGACATAATTATCTATTTCTATTTATCTCTGTTCAGAGCTTCACAGCTGGACCGGTACGGCTACTGGGACCAGAACATCACCACGGAAACGGACCGATCCACCAATCAGTGAGCAGGAGAGACGAGCTGTTGACATGTCGGAAGTGATCATGTACAAGTATTATTTTTGTGTTTTTGGTTAAATGATGTGTCAAAATCAACAGATTATGAATCTGTATCGTTCAAATCTTCTAGATTTTATTAAAGGTAAACTCAGGATGCAGAAATAAAATCATTTGTTTGTGTTTTTATCAACTCATTTGTCATGTTTTTTGTTTAAAAAAGTATATGAATATATAAATATTTATATAAATATAGTGCATGTAAACACAGCTCCAGTAGATGGCGCTGTGTTACTTTCTTGAGGGAAGAGATTATGATGCAATCTTTATTCATACTTTTTATTTCTTACTTTATTTCCTCTTGTCTGAGAAGATTTAAACTATTTCACACGTTGAGTTCATCTCTCAGCTCACGTGATTTAATATCATCTCGTACATTTAACGAAGTGTTTTCTCTTTGGTTGGTACTTTATAAGCAGAGAAGAGCACATTGGAAAAGTTGTCAGTGAATATTTTGTGTTTTCTTATCAATTATTAGAATTAAATATCCATTCATGAACTGAACCTGTTGAAGGAGTTTCTTATAAGTAAAGAGGAGATCATCAGACATCCCATAATGCTTTGTTTGACAGGGTTATATACACTGGATAGACTCCACGTGACCCACCAACATGTCTCCAGAGTCGTGATTACTTCCAGCTGAGTCAAAACTAAATGGAGAATAAAAAGCTCATGAAGGTCTTCAGAATGAGAGCGCTGCTGTGAATCAGCGGTAACGAGTCTAAAGTAGACGAGCAGCTTCTTTGGATCAGAGCCCGGACGGATAACCACTTCCTGTCAACGTCACAGCTTTCATGAAGCTCCGTCCTCAAAACTGCTGACTTGTATGTTTTTGAGTCCAGCTCTTTTGCAAACAGACTTTCTTCCTGTCAGCCTGTTTAGTAGAAGTGCAGTTTATTGTGAGCGCGTTATGTCAGGAGTTGTTCACGCTGCTGTCAGGATGAAGACGTCACAACGTGGTGTTAATCCTCCGCCGGCTGACGGACACTTCTCTCCTCAAACGTCAGGGATTCAAACTCACAAATCCTCTTTTCCTCCATGTCGGGATGCTGGAACATCTCTCCGGAGATGCCCCCAACTACCTACTGACGCAGAGTCTTCATGTATTCATGTGTTATAAGACAGCTCTCTGATCAGAAACACGTCAAAGACACCGACACCTCAAACTCATGAGAAAGACACCACAACTCGAAACCACACAGCCTCTTTGTGGTTGTTTTGAGTCTCTTTGTGGTTGTTTTGAGTCTCTTTGTGGTTGTTTAGAGTCTCTTTGTGGTTGTTTTGAGTCTCTTTGTGGTTGTTTTGAGCCTCTTTGTGGTGGTTTTGAGTCTCTTTGTGGTTGTTTTGAGTCTCTTTGTGGTTGTTTTGAGTCTCTTTGTGGTTGTTTTGAGTCTCTTTGTGGTGGTTTTGAGCCTCTTTGTGGTCGTTTTGAGTCTCTTTGTGGTTGTTTTGAGCCTCTTTGTGGTGGTTTTGAGTCTCTTTGTGGTGGTTTTGAGTCTCTTTGTGGTTGTTTTGAGTCTCTTTGTGGTTGTTTTGAGCCTCTTTGTGGTTGTTTTGAGTCTCTTTGTGGTTGTTTTGAGCCTCTTTGTGGTGGTTTTGAGTCTCTTTGTGGTGGTTTTGAGTCTCTTTGTGGTGGTTTTGAGCCTCTTTGTGGTTGTTTTGAGTCTCTTTGTGGTTGTTTTGAGCCTCTTTGTGGTGGTTTTGAGTCTCTTTGTGGTTGTTTTGAGTCTCTTTGTGGTGGTTTTGAGCCTCTTTGTGGTCGTTTTGAGTCTCTTTGTGGTGGTTTTGAGCCTCTTTGTGGTTGTTTTGAGTCTCTTTGTGGTGGTTTTGAGCCTCTTTGTGGTGGTTTTGAGCCTCTTTGTGGTTGTTTTGAGTCTCTTTGTGGTGGTTTTGAGCCTCTTTGTGGTGGTTTTGAGTCTCTTTGTGGTTGTTTTGAGCCTCTTTGTGGTTGTTTAGAGTCTCTTTGTGGTTGTTTTGAGCCTCTTTGTGGTGGTTTTGAGCCTCTTTGTGGTGGTTTTGAGCCTCTTTGTGGTCAGGGTTAGGGTGATCATCACCATCATCATCGTCATCATCCGGCAACCAGACGTGCCAGAAATGAGCCACAACAACCCACAAGTTGGGCATCGTGGTGACCTCTGGGTTTGAGATGCTGACGAGGTCGTCCCTCCAGTCATTTCCTGTCTCCTCTCTAGTACGCACTTTCAAAATAAAGCTAAATAAAACTCAAATAAAGCTAAAGGACAAAGCCGAGGTGCGTTTCGCCAATGACTGCTCATTCCCTCGGCTCTCTGCAGGGAAAGATGCATCAACGTGCACAAAACAGTAATCCTCAAAGGAAAGACTCGAGCCTCAGCTGCTTATCTAAGCAACTCCATGTTGAAAGGAAACTTGTTTAATAGAAGAGTGAGAGGGAGAATGGCCCAGAGCCCAGCGGAGGATCAAACACCCACAGACGAAGAAGTAGAAGAAGAAATGATCAAAAGATGCAGAGCTGCATCCTCATCCTCTCTGCAGTGAATACCAACAGCTTTCATCCTCACTTTCTCTGCCAGTCAGCAGGATATTTTTGGGTGGCTGTGATGATGGGGACATTCGGAGACAATCGCAGACCAAATCGTGCCCTGGAGACGGGTTTTAAACCCTCTCTTCTGTCTGCAGGTTTATTTACAGTGGATCTTTGTCAGCTCTAATGCCTCGCTGACAACAGGAGGATTTGGAGGCCGGATGTTTACCCACAACAATCCGCTCAGACGGTGGTCGTCAATAAAAAGTCTGAGATCATCACAAAGTTAAAAAAACATCACAAGTCAACACAAGTCAGTTATCTGAGAAACCTCCGGTTTAGTCCAACAAACATAAAGATGATGTCACATAAATACACACTGAAACAAGACTGGTGTTTAGAGCTAAATGCTAACATGCTCAGAATATCAAATGTAAGTATTATATTTAATGTTCTGTCTTATCTGAAATAAAGTTTGATTGATTCAATGTCTTTAGTTCTGGAGGTATTTATTCATAAATCAATGATGAACCACATTTATTAAAATGCTCGAGACATTCGGACAACTGAAGCGAAAACAGTCGAGTCAGTTCACAGACGTTAAAGGTCCAGTGTGAAGGATCTGGCGCCATCTGGTGGTGAGGATGCAGAATTCAGCCAACTGAAACTTCTCCTGTGTACAAAGATGTAGGAATACACAGAAATGTACTTAGAGAAACGTAGAGTACGTTATCCACGTAATCTTGAACGACGAAGTATTAAAGTATTAAAGTGTTGCTCTAATGTCTCACTAAAGTATTAAAGTCTTCATCTAATGTCTCACTAAAGTATTAAAGTCTTCATCTAATGTCTCACTAAAGTATTAAAGTCTTCATCTAATGTCTCACTAAAGTATTAAAGTGTTGATCTAATGTCTCACTAAAGTATTAAAGTGTTGCTCTAATGTCTCACTAAAGTATTAAAGTCTTCATCTAATGTCTCACTGAAGTATTAAAGTCTTCATCTAATGTCTCACTAAAGTATTAGTCTTCATCTAATGTCTCACTAAAGTATTAAAGTCTTCATCTAATGTCTCACTAAAGTATTAGTCTTCAGCTAATGTCTCACTAAAGTATTAAAGTCTTCATCTAATGTCTCACTAAAGTATTAGTCTTCAGCTAATGTCTCACTAAAGTATTAAAGTCTTCATCTAATGTCTCACTAAAGTATTAGTCTTCATCTAATGTCTCACTAAAGTATTAAAGTCTTCAGCTAATGTCTCACTAAAGTATTAAAGTCTTCATCTAATGTCTCACTAAAGTATTAGTCTTCATCTAATGTCTCACTAAAGTATTAAAGTGTTGATCTAATGTCTCACTAAAGTATTAAAGTCTTCATCTAATGTCTCACTAAAGTATTAAAGTCTTCATCTAATGTCTCACTAAAGTATTAAAGTCTTCATATAATGTCTCACTAAAGTATTAAAGTGTTGCTCTAATGTCTCACTAAAGTATTAAAGTCTTCATCTAATGTCTCACTAAAGTATTAAAGTCTTCATATAATGTCTCACTAAAGTATTAGTCTTCATCTAATGTCTCACTAAAGTATTAAAGTCTTCATCTAATGTCTCACTAAAGTATTAAAGTCTTCATCTAATGTCTCACTAAAGTATTAGTCTTCAGCTAATGTCTCACTAAAGTATTAAAGTCTTCATCTAATGTCTCACTAAAGTATTAGTCTTCATCTAATGTCTCACTAAAGTATTAAAGTGTTGATCTAATGTCTCACTAAAGTATTAAAGTCTTCATCTAATGTCTCACTAAAGTATTAAAGTCTTCATCTAATGTCTCACTAAAGTATTAAAGTCTTCATCTAATGTCTCACTAAAGTATTAAAGTGTTGCTCTAATGTCTCACTAAAGTATTAAAGTCTTCATCTAATGTCTCACTAAAGTATTAAAGTCTTCATCTAATGTCTCACTAAAGTATTAAAGTCTTCATCTAATGTCTCACTAAAGTATTAGTCTTCATCTAATGTCTCACTAAAGTATTAAAGTCTTCATCTAATGTCTCACTAAAGTATTAGTCTTCATCTAATGTCTCACTAAAGTATTAAAGTGTTGATCTAATGTCTCACTAAAGTATTAAAGTCTTCATCTAATGTCTCACTAAAGTATTAGTCTTCATATAATGTCTCACTAAAGTATTAAAGTGTTGATCTAATGTCTCACTAAAGTATTAAAGTCTTCATCTAATGTCTCACTAAAGTATTAAAGTCTTCATCTAATGTCTCACTAAAGTATTAAAGTCTTCATATAATGTCTCACTAAAGTATTAAAGTCTTCATCTAATGTCTCACTAAAGTATTAAAGTCTTCATATAATGTCTCACTAAAGTATTAAAGTCTTCATCTAATGTCTCACTAAAGTATTAAAGTCTTCATATAATGTCTCACTAAAGTATTAAAGTCTTCATCTAATATCTCACTAAAGTATTAAAGTCTTCATCTAATGTCTCACTAAAGTATTAAAGTCTTCATCTAATGTCTCACTAAAGTATTAAAGTCTTCATATAATGTCTCACTAAAGTATTAAAGTGTTGCTCTAATGTCTCACTAAAGTATTAAAGTCTTCATCTAATGTCTCACTAAAGTATTAAAGTCTTCATCTAATGTCTCACTAAAGTATTAAAGTCTTCATCTAATGTCTCACTAAAGTATTAGTCTTCATCTAATGTCTCACTAAAGTATTAGTCTTCAGCTAATGTCTCACTAAAGTATTAAAGTCTTCATCTAATGTCTCACTAAAGTATTAGTCTTCATCTAATGTCTCACTAAAGTATTAAAGTCTTCATCTAATGTCTCACTAAAGTATTAGTCTTCATATAATGTCTCACTAAAGTATTAAAGTGTTGATCTAATGTCTCACTAAAGTATTAAAGTCTTCATCTAATGTCTCACTAAAGTATTAAAGTCTTCATCTAATGTCTCACTAAAGTATTAAAGTCTTCATCTAATGTCTCACTAAAGTATTAAAGTCTTCATCTAATGTCTCACTAAAGTATTAAAGTCTTCATATAATGTCTCACTAAAGTATTAAAGTCTTCATCTAATGTCTCACTAAAGTATTAGTCTTCAGCTAATGTCTCACTAAAGTATTAAAGTCTTCATCTAATGTCTCACTAAAGTATTAGTCTTCATCTAATGTCTCACTAAAGTATTAAAGTGTTGATCTAATGTCTCACTAAAGTATTAAAGTCTTCATATAATGTCTCACTAAAGTATTAGTCTTCATCTAATGTCTCACTAAAGTATTAGTCTTCATCTAATGTCTCACTAAAGTATTAAAGTCTTCAGCTAATGTCTCACTAAAGTATTAAAGTCTTCATCTAATGTCTCACTAAAGTATTAGTCTTCATCTAATGTCTCACTAAAGTATTAAAGTGTTGATCTAATGTCTCACTAAAGTATTAAAGTCTTCATCTAATGTCTCACTAAAGTATTAAAGTCTTCATCTAATGTCTCACTAAAGTATTAAAGTCTTCATATAATGTCTCACTAAAGTATTAAAGTGTTGCTCTAATGTCTCACTAAAGTATTAAAGTCTTCATCTAATGTCTCACTAAAGTATTAAAGTCTTCATATAATGTCTCACTAAAGTATTAGTCTTCATCTAATGTCTCACTAAAGTATTAAAGTCTTCATCTAATGTCTCACTAAAGTATTAGTCTTCATCTAATGTCTCACTAAAGTATTAAAGTCTTCATCTAATGTCTCACTAAAGTATTAGTCTTCAGCTAATGTCTCACTAAAGTATTAAAGTCTTCATCTAATGTCTCACTAAAGTATTAGTCTTCATCTAATGTCTCACTAAAGTATTAAAGTGTTGATCTAATGTCTCACTAAAGTATTAAAGTCTTCATCTAATGTGTCACTAAAGTATTAAAGTCTTCATCTAATGTCTCACTAAAGTATTAAAGTCTTCATCTAATGTCTCACTAAAGTATTAAAGTCTTCATATAATGTCTCACTAAAGTATTAAAGTGTTGCTCTAATGTCTCACTAAAGTATTAAAGTCTTCATCTAATGTCTCACTAAAGTATTAAAGTCTTCATCTAATGTCTCACTAAAGTATTAAAGTCTTCATCTAATGTCTCACTAAAGTATTAAAGTCTTCATCTAATGTCTCACTAAAGTATTAGTCTTCATCTAATGTCTCACTAAAGTATTAAAGTCTTCATCTAATGTCTCACTAAAGTATTAGTCTTCATCTAATGTCTCACTAAAGTATTAAAGTGTTGATCTAATGTCTCACTAAAGTATTAAAGTCTTCATCTAATGTCTCACTAAAGTATTAAAGTCTTCATCTAATGTCTCACTAAAGTATTAAAGTCTTCATCTAATGTCTCACTAAAGTATTAGTCTTCATCTAATGTCTCACTAAAGTATTAAAGTCTTCATCTAATGTCTCACTAAAGTATTAGTCTTCATCTAATGTCTCACTAAAGTATTAAAGTGTTGATCTAATGTCTCACTAAAGTATTAAAGTCTTCATCTAATGTCTCACTAAAGTATTAGTCTTCATATAATGTCTCACTAAAGTATTAAAGTGTTGATCTAATGTCTCACTAAAGTATTAAAGTCTTCATCTAATGTCTCACTAAAGTATTAAAGTCTTCATCTAATGTCTCACTAAAGTATTAAAGTCTTCATATAATGTCTCACTAAAGTATTAAAGTGTTGATCTAATGTCTCACTAAAGTATTAAAGTGTTGATCTAATGTCTCACTAAAGTATTAAAGTCTTCATCTAATGTCTCACTAAAGTATTAAAGTCTTCATCTAATGTCTCACTAAAGTATTAAAGTCTTCATCTAATGTCTCACTAAAGTATTAAAGTCTTCATCTAATGTCTCACTAAAGTATTAAAGTCTTCATCTAATGTCTCACTAAAGTATTAAAGTCTTCATCTAATGTCTCACTAAAGTATTAAAGTGTTGATCTAATGTCTCACTAAAGTATTAAAGTCTTCATCTAATGTCTCACTAAAGTATTAAAGTCTTCATCTAATGTCTCACTAAAGTATTAAAGTCTTCATCTAATGTCTCACTAAAGTATTAAAGTCTTCATCTAATGTCTCACTAAAGTATTAAAGTCTTCATCTAATGTCTCACTAAAGTATTAAAGTCTTCATCTAATGTCTCACTAAAGTATTAGTCTTCATCTAATGTCTCACTAAAGTATTAAAGTCTTCATCTAATGTCTCACTAAAGTATTAGTCTTCATCTAATGTCTCACTAAAGTATTAAAGTGTTGATCTAATGTCTCACTAAAGTATTAAAGTCTTCATCTAATGTCTCACTAAAGTATTAGTCTTCATATAATGTCTCACTAAAGTATTAAAGTGTTGATCTAATGTCTCACTAAAGTATTAAAGTCTTCATCTAATGTCTCACTAAAGTATTAAAGTCTTCATCTAATGTCTCACTAAAGTATTAAAGTCTTCATATAATGTCTCACTAAAGTATTAAAGTGTTGATCTAATGTCTCACTAAAGTATTAAAGTGTTGATCTAATGTCTCACTAAAGTATTAAAGTCTTCATCTAATGTCTCACTAAAGTATTAAAGTCTTCATCTAATGTCTCACTAAAGTATTAAAGTCTTCATCTAATGTCTCACTAAAGTATTAAAGTCTTCATCTAATGTCTCACTAAAGTATTAAAGTCTTCATCTAATGTCTCACTAAAGTATTAAAGTCTTCATCTAATGTCTCACTAAAGTATTAAAGTGTTGATCTAATGTCTCACTAAAGTATTAAAGTCTTCATCTAATGTCTCACTAAAGTATTAAAGTCTTCATCTAATGTCTCACTAAAGTATTAAAGTCTTCATCTAATGTCTCACTAAAGTATTAAAGTCTTCATCTAATGTCTCACTAAAGTATTAAAGTGTTGATCTAATGTCTCACTAAAGTATTAAAGTGTTGATCTAATGTCTCACTAAAGTATTAAAGTCTTCATCTAATGTCTCACTAAAGTATTAAAGTCTTCATCTAATGTCTCACTAAAGTATTAAAGTCTTCATCTAATGTCTCACTAAAGTATTAAAGTCTTCATCTAATGTCTCACTAAAGTATTAAAGTCTTCATCTAATGTCTCACTAAAGTATTAAAGTCTTCATCTAATGTCTCACTAAAGTATTAAAGTGTTGATCTAATGTCTCACTAAAGTATTAAAGTCTTCATCTAATGTCTCACTAAAGTATTAAAGTCTTCATCTAATGTCTCACTAAAGTATTAAAGTCTTCATCTAATGTCTCACTAAAGTATTAAAGTCTTCATCTAATGTCTCACTAAAGTATTAGTCTTCATCTAATGTCTCACTAAAGTATTAAAGTCTTCATCTAATGTCTCACTAAAGTATTAGTCTTCATCTAATGTCTCACTAAAGTATTAAAGTCTTCATCTAATGCAGGGGTCGGGAACCTTTTTGACTAAGAGAGCCATGAAAGCAAAAAATTTGGAAATTTATTTCAGTGAGAGCCATATAATATATTTTAAAAGTGAATTCAACTAAATGTCAGTATAATAAGCCTCTGAATTTATTCTTTTAAATAATGTTGTTATAACACTCACCATTAATGCGACTATTTTCAACTTCATCCAGCAGTGTTTTAAACTGGCGATCATTTAAGGCTCGGGCAACAATAAAGTTGATCACACGAATGACCAGCGACATCACTTCGCCAAACTGCCTGTCACACATCTGAGCACAAAGTGCCTCCTGGTGTATAATGCAATGGAAACTTAGGATGGGTCTATTTTCATGTTCACGGAGAAGCGCCACAAATCCTTTGTTTTTCCCCACCATACACGGAGCACCATCAGTACACACTGAGAGAAGTTTATCCATAGGTAGACTTTTTTCTTGAGCAAACTCCATGAAAGACTTGAATAAATCCTCACCTCTTGTGGACCCTTTTAATGGCAGAACAGCAAGACTTTCTTCGCGCAGTGTGTCACCAACAGCATATCTTGCAATCACGCTGAACTGCGACAAATGGCTCACGTCTGTTGACTCATCCAAAGCCAGAGAAAAGAACGGCGCTGCATTTATGTCCTTCACTTGCGTTTCCTCCACTTTGTTTGCCATCACGATAGTACGATCATGAACAGTTCTTGCCGACAGAGGCATGTCTTGTATCCGTTTGATTATCTTGTCTTTGTTCGGAAGATCATCAAAAAGTTCATTGGCTACATCCAGCATGAACGTTTTAGCATACTCGCCATCTGTGAATGGTTTTCCGTTCCTCACTATTGCTAAAGAACCAGCAAAGCTAGCCGAATTATAGTCACCTTGCCGGGTCCATACGCGGAGTTGCTGCTGGCTAGCTTGCACCCTGCTCAGAAGCTCTTGGCACGCTTTCTTTCTGCTGTCTCCCGCAGGGTATTTTGACGCAAAGGTAGCGTGGCGTGTGTCGAAGTGCCGCTTTACATTCGACCGTTTCAACGATGTAATTTTGTCATTGCAAATTAGACACACCGCAGAACCCGCTCTCTCCACAAAGGCGAATTCTTCGGTCCATTCGTCCTGAAATGTACGATACTCGTCGTCTTTTTTTCTTTTCGCCATCTTCTTCGTCGAAGGGTTAAATCGATGGATGGATTAAAACAAGTGAGAATATTTTGTTTTATCTGCGAGCCATATGCAATCATCAAAAGAGCCACATCTGGCTCGCGAGCCATAGGTTCCCGACCCCTGATCTAATGTCTCACTAAAGTATTAAAGTCTTCATCTAATGTCTCACTAAAGTATTAAAGTCTTCATCTAATGTCTCACTAAAGTATTAAAGTGTTGATCTAATGTCTCACTAAAGTATTAGTCTTCATATAATGTCTCACTAAAGTATTAAAGTGTTGATCTAATGTCTCACTAAAGTATTAAAGTCTTCATCTAATGTCTCACTAAAGTATTAAAGTCTTCATCTAATGTCTCACTAAAGTATTAAAGTCTTCATATAATGTCTCACTAAAGTATTAAAGTGTTGATCTAATGTCTCACTAAAGTATTAAAGTGTTGATCTAATGTCTCACTAAAGTATTAAAGTCTTCATCTAATGTCTCACTAAAGTATTAAAGTCTTCATCTAATGTCTCACTAAAGTATTAAAGTCTTCATCTAATGTCTCACTAAAGTATTAAAGTCTTCATCTAATGTCTCACTAAAGTATTAAAGTCTTCATCTAATGTCTCACTAAAGTATTAAAGTCTTCATCTAATGTCTCACTAAAGTATTAAAGTGTTGATCTAATGTCTCACTAAAGTATTAAAGTCTTCATCTAATGTCTCACTAAAGTATTAAAGTCTTCATCTAATGTCTCACTAAAGTATTAAAGTCTTCATCTAATGTCTCACTAAAGTATTAAAGTCTTCATCTAATGTCTCACTAAAGTATTAAAGTGTTGATCTAATGTCTCACTAAAGTATTAAAGTGTTGATCTAATGTCTCACTAAAGTATTAAAGTGTTGATCTAATGTCTCACTAAAGTATTAAAGTCTTCATCTAATGTCTCACTAAAGTATTAAAGTCTTCATCTAATGTCTCACTAAAGTATTAAAGTCTTCATCTAATGTCTCACTAAAGTATTAAAGTCTTCATCTAATGTCTCACTGAAGTATTAAAGTCTTCATCTAATGTCTCACTAAAGTATTAAAGTCTTCATATAATGTCTCACTAAAGTATTAAAGTCTTCATCTAATGTCTCACTAAAGTATTAAAGTCTTCATCTAATGTCTCACTAAAGTATTAAAGTCTTCATCTAATGTCTCACTAAAGTATTAAAGTCTTCATCTAATGTCTCACTGAAGTATTAAAGTCTTCATCTAATGTCTCACTAAAGTATTAAAGTCTTCATATAATGTCTCACTAAAGTATTAAAGTCTTCATCTAATGTCTCACTAAAGTATTAAAGTCTTCATCTAATGTCTCACTAAAGTATTAAAGTGTTGATCTAATGTCTCACTAAAGTATTAAAGTGTTGATCTAATGTCTCACTAAAGTATTAAAGTCTTCATCTAATGTCTCACTAAAGTATTAAAGTCTTCATCTAATGTCTCACTAAAGTATTAAAGTCTTCATCTAATGTCTCACTAAAGTATTAAAGTCTTCATCTAATGTCTCACTAAAGTATTAAAGTCTTCATCTAATGTCTCACTAAAGTATTAAAGTGTTGATCTAATGTCTCACTAAAGTATTAAAGTCTTCATCTAATGTCTCACTAAAGTATTAAAGTCTTCATCTAATGTCTCACTAAAGTATTAAAGTCTTCATCTAATGTCTCACTAAAGTATTAAAGTCTTCATATAATGTCTCACTAAAGTATTAAAGTCTTCATCTAATATCTCACTAAAGTATTAAAGTCTTCATCTAATGTCTCACTAAAGTATTAAGGTCTTCATCTAATGTCTCACTAAAGTATTAAAGTCTTCATATAATGTCTCACTAAAGTATTAAAGTGTTGCTCTAATGTCTCACTAAAGTATTAAAGTCTTCATCTAATGTCTCACTAAAGTATTAAAGTCTTCATCTAATGTCTCACTAAAGTATTAAAGTCTTCATCTAATGTCTCACTAAAGTATTAGTCTTCATCTAATGTCTCACTAAAGTATTAGTCTTCAGCTAATGTCTCACTAAAGTATTAAAGTCTTCATCTAATGTCTCACTAAAGTATTAGTCTTCATCTAATGTCTCACTAAAGTATTAAAGTCTTCATCTAATGTCTCACTAAAGTATTAGTCTTCATATAATGTCTCACTAAAGTATTAAAGTGTTGATCTAATGTCTCACTAAAGTATTAAAGTCTTCATCTAATGTCTCACTAAAGTATTAAAGTCTTCATCTAATGTCTCACTAAAGTATTAAAGTCTTCATCTAATGTCTCACTAAAGTATTAAAGTCTTCATCTAATGTCTCACTAAAGTATTAAAGTCTTCATATAATGTCTCACTAAAGTATTAAAGTCTTCATCTAATGTCTCACTAAAGTATTAGTCTTCAGCTAATGTCTCACTAAAGTATTAAAGTCTTCATCTAATGTCTCACTAAAGTATTAGTCTTCATCTAATGTCTCACTAAAGTATTAAAGTGTTGATCTAATGTCTCACTAAAGTATTAAAGTCTTCATATAATGTCTCACTAAAGTATTAGTCTTCATCTAATGTCTCACTAAAGTATTAGTCTTCATCTAATGTCTCACTAAAGTATTAAAGTCTTCAGCTAATGTCTCACTAAAGTATTAAAGTCTTCATCTAATGTCTCACTAAAGTATTAGTCTTCATCTAATGTCTCACTAAAGTATTAAAGTGTTGATCTAATGTCTCACTAAAGTATTAAAGTCTTCATCTAATGTCTCACTAAAGTATTAAAGTCTTCATCTAATGTCTCACTAAAGTATTAAAGTCTTCATATAATGTCTCACTAAAGTATTAAAGTGTTGCTCTAATGTCTCACTAAAGTATTAAAGTCTTCATCTAATGTCTCACTAAAGTATTAAAGTCTTCATATAATGTCTCACTAAAGTATTAGTCTTCATCTAATGTCTCACTAAAGTATTAAAGTCTTCATCTAATGTCTCACTAAAGTATTAGTCTTCATCTAATGTCTCACTAAAGTATTAAAGTCTTCATCTAATGTCTCACTAAAGTATTAGTCTTCAGCTAATGTCTCACTAAAGTATTAAAGTCTTCATCTAATGTCTCACTAAAGTATTAGTCTTCATCTAATGTCTCACTAAAGTATTAAAGTGTTGATCTAATGTCTCACTAAAGTATTAAAGTCTTCATCTAATGTGTCACTAAAGTATTAAAGTCTTCATCTAATGTCTCACTAAAGTATTAAAGTCTTCATCTAATGTCTCACTAAAGTATTAAAGTCTTCATATAATGTCTCACTAAAGTATTAAAGTGTTGCTCTAATGTCTCACTAAAGTATTAAAGTCTTCATCTAATGTCTCACTAAAGTATTAAAGTCTTCATCTAATGTCTCACTAAAGTATTAAAGTCTTCATCTAATGTCTCACTAAAGTATTAAAGTCTTCATCTAATGTCTCACTAAAGTATTAGTCTTCATCTAATGTCTCACTAAAGTATTAAAGTCTTCATCTAATGTCTCACTAAAGTATTAGTCTTCATCTAATGTCTCACTAAAGTATTAAAGTGTTGATCTAATGTCTCACTAAAGTATTAAAGTCTTCATCTAATGTCTCACTAAAGTATTAAAGTCTTCATCTAATGTCTCACTAAAGTATTAAAGTCTTCATCTAATGTCTCACTAAAGTATTAGTCTTCATCTAATGTCTCACTAAAGTATTAAAGTCTTCATCTAATGTCTCACTAAAGTATTAGTCTTCATCTAATGTCTCACTAAAGTATTAAAGTGTTGATCTAATGTCTCACTAAAGTATTAAAGTCTTCATCTAATGTCTCACTAAAGTATTAGTCTTCATATAATGTCTCACTAAAGTATTAAAGTGTTGATCTAATGTCTCACTAAAGTATTAAAGTCTTCATCTAATGTCTCACTAAAGTATTAAAGTCTTCATCTAATGTCTCACTAAAGTATTAAAGTCTTCATATAATGTCTCACTAAAGTATTAAAGTGTTGATCTAATGTCTCACTAAAGTATTAAAGTGTTGATCTAATGTCTCACTAAAGTATTAAAGTCTTCATCTAATGTCTCACTAAAGTATTAAAGTCTTCATCTAATGTCTCACTAAAGTATTAAAGTCTTCATCTAATGTCTCACTAAAGTATTAAAGTCTTCATCTAATGTCTCACTAAAGTATTAAAGTCTTCATCTAATGTCTCACTAAAGTATTAAAGTCTTCATCTAATGTCTCACTAAAGTATTAAAGTGTTGATCTAATGTCTCACTAAAGTATTAAAGTGTTGATCTAATGTCTCACTAAAGTATTAAAGTCTTCATCTAATGTCTCACTAAAGTATTAAAGTCTTCATCTAATGTCTCACTAAAGTATTAAAGTCTTCATCTAATGTCTCACTAAAGTATTAAAGTCTTCATCTAATGTCTCACTAAAGTATTAAAGTCTTCATCTAATGTCTCACTAAAGTATTAAAGTGTTGATCTAATGTCTCACTAAAGTATTAAAGTCTTCATCTAATGTCTCACTAAAGTATTAAAGTCTTCATCTAATGTCTCACTAAAGTATTAAAGTCTTCATCTAATGTCTCACTAAAGTATTAAAGTCTTCATCTAATGTCTCACTAAAGTATTAGTCTTCATCTAATGTCTCACTAAAGTATTAAAGTCTTCATCTAATGTCTCACTAAAGTATTAGTCTTCATCTAATGTCTCACTAAAGTATTAAAGTCTTCATCTAATGTCTCACTAAAGTATTAAAGTCTTCATCTAATGTCTCACTAAAGTATTAAAGTCTTCATCTAATGTCTCACTAAAGTATTAAAGTGTTGATCTAATGTCTCACTAAAGTATTAGTCTTCATATAATGTCTCACTAAAGTATTAAAGTGTTGATCTAATGTCTCACTAAAGTATTAAAGTCTTCATCTAATGTCTCACTAAAGTATTAAAGTCTTCATATAATGTCTCACTAAAGTATTAAAGTGTTGATCTAATGTCTCACTAAAGTATTAAAGTGTTGATCTAATGTCTCACTAAAGTATTAAAGTCTTCATCTAATGTCTCACTAAAGTATTAAAGTCTTCATCTAATGTCTCACTAAAGTATTAAAGTCTTCATCTAATGTCTCACTAAAGTATTAAAGTCTTCATCTAATGTCTCACTAAAGTATTAAAGTCTTCATCTAATGTCTCACTAAAGTATTAAAGTCTTCATCTAATGTCTCACTAAAGTATTAAAGTGTTGATCTAATGTCTCACTAAAGTATTAAAGTCTTCATCTAATGTCTCACTAAAGTATTAAAGTCTTCATCTAATGTCTCACTAAAGTATTAAAGTCTTCATCTAATGTCTCACTAAAGTATTAAAGTCTTCATCTAATGTCTCACTAAAGTATTAAAGTGTTGATCTAATGTCTCACTAAAGTATTAAAGTGTTGATCTAATGTCTCACTAAAGTATTAAAGTCTTCATCTAATGTCTCACTAAAGTATTAAAGTCTTCATCTAATGTCTCACTAAAGTATTAAAGTCTTCATCTAATGTCTCACTAAAGTATTAGTCTTCAGCTAATGTCTCACTAAAGTATTAAAGTCTTCATCTAATGTCTCACTAAAGTATTAGTCTTCATCTAATGTCTCACTAAAGTATTAAAGTCTTCATCTAATGTCTCACTAAAGTATTAGTCTTCATATAATGTCTCACTAAAGTATTAAAGTGTTGATCTAATGTCTCACTAAAGTATTAAAGTCTTCATCTAATGTCTCACTAAAGTATTAAAGTCTTCATCTAATGTCTCACTAAAGTATTAAAGTCTTCATCTAATGTCTCACTAAAGTATTAAAGTCTTCATCTAATGTCTCACTAAAGTATTAAAGTCTTCATATAATGTCTCACTAAAGTATTAAAGTCTTCATCTAATGTCTCACTAAAGTATTAGTCTTCAGCTAATGTCTCACTAAAGTATTAAAGTCTTCATCTAATGTCTCACTAAAGTATTAGTCTTCATCTAATGTCTCACTAAAGTATTAAAGTGTTGATCTAATGTCTCACTAAAGTATTAAAGTCTTCATATAATGTCTCACTAAAGTATTAGTCTTCATCTAATGTCTCACTAAAGTATTAGTCTTCATCTAATGTCTCACTAAAGTATTAAAGTCTTCAGCTAATGTCTCACTAAAGTATTAAAGTCTTCATCTAATGTCTCACTAAAGTATTAGTCTTCATCTAATGTCTCACTAAAGTATTAAAGTGTTGATCTAATGTCTCACTAAAGTATTAAAGTCTTCATCTAATGTCTCACTAAAGTATTAAAGTCTTCATCTAATGTCTCACTAAAGTATTAAAGTCTTCATATAATGTCTCACTAAAGTATTAAAGTGTTGCTCTAATGTCTCACTAAAGTATTAAAGTCTTCATCTAATGTCTCACTAAAGTATTAAAGTCTTCATATAATGTCTCACTAAAGTATTAGTCTTCATCTAATGTCTCACTAAAGTATTAAAGTCTTCATCTAATGTCTCACTAAAGTATTAGTCTTCATCTAATGTCTCACTAAAGTATTAAAGTCTTCATCTAATGTCTCACTAAAGTATTAGTCTTCAGCTAATGTCTCACTAAAGTATTAAAGTCTTCATCTAATGTCTCACTAAAGTATTAGTCTTCATCTAATGTCTCACTAAAGTATTAAAGTGTTGATCTAATGTCTCACTAAAGTATTAAAGTCTTCATCTAATGTGTCACTAAAGTATTAAAGTCTTCATCTAATGTCTCACTAAAGTATTAAAGTCTTCATCTAATGTCTCACTAAAGTATTAAAGTCTTCATATAATGTCTCACTAAAGTATTAAAGTGTTGCTCTAATGTCTCACTAAAGTATTAAAGTCTTCATCTAATGTCTCACTAAAGTATTAAAGTCTTCATCTAATGTCTCACTAAAGTATTAAAGTCTTCATCTAATGTCTCACTAAAGTATTAAAGTCTTCATCTAATGTCTCACTAAAGTATTAGTCTTCATCTAATGTCTCACTAAAGTATTAAAGTCTTCATCTAATGTCTCACTAAAGTATTAGTCTTCATCTAATGTCTCACTAAAGTATTAAAGTGTTGATCTAATGTCTCACTAAAGTATTAAAGTCTTCATCTAATGTCTCACTAAAGTATTAAAGTCTTCATCTAATGTCTCACTAAAGTATTAAAGTCTTCATCTAATGTCTCACTAAAGTATTAGTCTTCATCTAATGTCTCACTAAAGTATTAAAGTCTTCATCTAATGTCTCACTAAAGTATTAGTCTTCATCTAATGTCTCACTAAAGTATTAAAGTGTTGATCTAATGTCTCACTAAAGTATTAAAGTCTTCATCTAATGTCTCACTAAAGTATTAGTCTTCATATAATGTCTCACTAAAGTATTAAAGTGTTGATCTAATGTCTCACTAAAGTATTAAAGTCTTCATCTAATGTCTCACTAAAGTATTAAAGTCTTCATCTAATGTCTCACTAAAGTATTAAAGTCTTCATATAATGTCTCACTAAAGTATTAAAGTGTTGATCTAATGTCTCACTAAAGTATTAAAGTGTTGATCTAATGTCTCACTAAAGTATTAAAGTCTTCATCTAATGTCTCACTAAAGTATTAAAGTCTTCATCTAATGTCTCACTAAAGTATTAAAGTCTTCATCTAATGTCTCACTAAAGTATTAAAGTCTTCATCTAATGTCTCACTAAAGTATTAAAGTCTTCATCTAATGTCTCACTAAAGTATTAAAGTCTTCATCTAATGTCTCACTAAAGTATTAAAGTGTTGATCTAATGTCTCACTAAAGTATTAAAGTCTTCATCTAATGTCTCACTAAAGTATTAAAGTCTTCATCTAATGTCTCACTAAAGTATTAAAGTCTTCATCTAATGTCTCACTAAAGTATTAAAGTCTTCATCTAATGTCTCACTAAAGTATTAAAGTGTTGATCTAATGTCTCACTAAAGTATTAAAGTGTTGATCTAATGTCTCACTAAAGTATTAAAGTCTTCATCTAATGTCTCACTAAAGTATTAAAGTCTTCATCTAATGTCTCACTAAAGTATTAAAGTCTTCATCTAATGTCTCACTAAAGTATTAAAGTCTTCATCTAATGTCTCACTAAAGTATTAAAGTCTTCATCTAATGTCTCACTAAAGTATTAAAGTGTTGATCTAATGTCTCACTAAAGTATTAAAGTCTTCATCTAATGTCTCACTAAAGTATTAAAGTCTTCATCTAATGTCTCACTAAAGTATTAAAGTCTTCATCTAATGTCTCACTAAAGTATTAAAGTCTTCATCTAATGTCTCACTAAAGTATTAGTCTTCATCTAATGTCTCACTAAAGTATTAAAGTCTTCATCTAATGTCTCACTAAAGTATTAGTCTTCATCTAATGTCTCACTAAAGTATTAAAGTCTTCATCTAATGTCTCACTAAAGTATTAAAGTCTTCATCTAATGTCTCACTAAAGTATTAAAGTCTTCATCTAATGTCTCACTAAAGTATTAAAGTGTTGATCTAATGTCTCACTAAAGTATTAGTCTTCATATAATGTCTCACTAAAGTATTAAAGTGTTGATCTAATGTCTCACTAAAGTATTAAAGTCTTCATCTAATGTCTCACTAAAGTATTAAAGTCTTCATCTAATGTCTCACTAAAGTATTAAAGTCTTCATATAATGTCTCACTAAAGTATTAAAGTGTTGATCTAATGTCTCACTAAAGTATTAAAGTGTTGATCTAATGTCTCACTAAAGTATTAAAGTCTTCATCTAATGTCTCACTAAAGTATTAAAGTCTTCATCTAATGTCTCACTAAAGTATTAAAGTCTTCATCTAATGTCTCACTAAAGTATTAAAGTCTTCATCTAATGTCTCACTAAAGTATTAAAGTCTTCATCTAATGTCTCACTAAAGTATTAAAGTCTTCATCTAATGTCTCACTAAAGTATTAAAGTGTTGATCTAATGTCTCACTAAAGTATTAAAGTCTTCATCTAATGTCTCACTAAAGTATTAAAGTCTTCATCTAATGTCTCACTAAAGTATTAAAGTCTTCATCTAATGTCTCACTAAAGTATTAAAGTCTTCATCTAATGTCTCACTAAAGTATTAAAGTGTTGATCTAATGTCTCACTAAAGTATTAAAGTGTTGATCTAATGTCTCACTAAAGTATTAAAGTCTTCATCTAATGTCTCACTAAAGTATTAAAGTCTTCATCTAATGTCTCACTAAAGTATTAAAGTCTTCATCTAATGTCTCACTAAAGTATTAGTCTTCATCTAATGTCTCACTAAAGTATTAAAGTCTTCATCTAATGTCTCACTAAAGTATTAAAGTGTTGATCTAATGTCTCACTAAAGTATTAAAGTCTTCATCTAATGTCTCACTAAAGTATTAAAGTCTTCATCTAATGTCTCACTAAAGTATTAAAGTCTTCATCTAATGTCTCACTGAAGTATTAAAGTCTTCATCTAATGTCTCACTAAAGTATTAAAGTCTTCATATAATGTCTCACTAAAGTATTAAAGTCTTCATCTAATGTCTCACTAAAGTATTAAAGTCTTCATCTAATGTCTCACTAAAGTATTAAAGTCTTCATCTAATGTCTCACTAAAGTATTAAGTCTTCATCTAATGTCTCACTAAAGTATTAAAGTGTTGATCTAATGTCTCACTAAAGTATTAAAGTCTTCATCTAATGTCTCACTAAAGTATTAAAGTGTTGATCTAATGTCTCACTAAAGTATTAAAGTCTTCATCGAATCATCTGTGATTTGTGTTCTAAACATTAACTGTATAATTCAGAGAAAATACTATGTCACAGTAAAAGTACTTATATCACACTGTATAAATACTGTGTTCTAGAAAAAGTACTAGTACCATACTGTTAAAATACTTTGTTACAGTAGAAGTACTAATACCACACCGGAAAATGTACATTTAAGGCCCTATATAGTCATGAATACAGTTTTAGTTTTCAGAATTATAGATCATCTTAAATAAATAAAATGATCTAATAATCATTAACGTTCTCGTGTTTTAATTGATTTTCATCAACATTATAATTTAACTCAAACTAAAATCTATTAAATCAAAGTTGACAAAACTTTCAATCATTTGTTTATTGATTAGTCTAATATGTATCTTTAATGTTTTATTCTTAAAGACTCGGGATTCAATTTACATCATCTGTAAGTTTGTTCTGGAAGGCGTTATATATTTATTATTATTATATAATTATTATTATAATTATCGTTATTATTATTAATGAGTCATCCGGTCATCGGAGGTCATTCGGAGCCAGTCCACGTCACACCCGTGACGTCGTCCGGAGGCTGAAAGGTGGGCGGCGCCATTTACCCAAACATCCCGCGCTTGGCGGAGCAGCGCGTGAGCCACAAACAGCTGGAGCAGAGACAGAAACGCAGCTCGCGGAACTTTGTTGTCCTGACTTTTTTTTTGCATCATGTGGGCGCGAGCTGTGCTGCTCGCGGCGCTGCTGTCCGCGCTTTGCCCGACGGGAAGTACGGAAGCCGAGAGGGACGATAGGGACGTCCAGGACTACGGCTACTCCAACTCCAACAGACTGGTCAGTTACTAAGTGTAAATATAAAATATATTCTTTCACTGTTAAATAATATGCTATACTTATAAGCTTATATTGCGGAGTTGTGAGGTCACTGTAAGTAGGTCAAAAACTCCGAACAGGGCATTCCGTCGCCTGTTCGCACGATAGAAACAGATACAGTGGCCCTGAAAGTAACGCTTGCTTAAACCACCAGATTAGGGCGGAAACGCCATCTTAGAACAAGGAGTAGAGTTCTCTTTATCTATTCACACAGAGACTTCGAAATAGCTTAGAACTGCACCCTTTTCGGCACCTTAAAGTGTTAACAACATTTCACACACACTGACGTTCCAGAGAAGGCGGGATCCGGAAGTGAGCCAGTGTGGGTGAAGTTGCCCAGAGCTCCAACAGGCTGTCTGAGAGCTAGAAACAGATCCGCCTCCATCTTTGCTTTTGACCAATGGGCTCCAAAAGGAGGACCTATGACACGCATGCGCATCTCTGTATTAAGCGCTGTTAGGTTTCACTTTGACACACCTTGTAAGAGTCCGGGCTCGTTCAACTGCTGGACATAATACTTCTGTCACAAATAAATGTTTAATTGCTTGAATTGAGCTAAACGCCTCGATCTCAGTCTGTTACTCAAGTTCCATTTTCAACATAAGTAGTACTAACATTTTATTATTTACTATTTATTAGTGTTCAATGTTTTTTTTGATGATTAAGAAAAATGTATCTGCAACTAAATATATGTATTTATTAATTGTGAAAACTAACAATCTGGAGTCAGTTTCTCTAACGTGAGGATTTTATTTTTACATTTTATTCATATTATAAACTGAATACGTCTGATCAGAGTTATTATCTATTACAGTAAATTAAATATATTTTGGTATTTGTTGACATATGGATGAAAAAATAAAATGCAGAAAGTGGATTGTTGTATGAATAGAGATCAATAATAGTCTTTAATATAAACTCAGAATTTATTCATTCATGTTGGAACTTTTTACTGTTTTCTAAACAAAAATAATTCTTATGAATTATTTTGACAAAACCACTGAACGGTTCTTTAACTTCAAAGACGTCTTAACGGACAAAGATTAAATATTATTGATTTATTTCAATATATTTATTGTATATTTAGCAGTAATATCCAACATTACCGTGTTTCATATTATCACTGTTTGTACTTCAATGAAACATTAAAGGACTAAAACTGTAATTAAGTTCATAATTAGACATTCAATGATTTAGTAACAGTGACCAGTATCTTTGGTACACAATATACTTCCAAATGTACTGACAGTAAAAGTACTCATTCTGCAGAATATATACTATATTACAATTATTGATGCATTCATGTGTTCATCACTTTAATGTTGCAGTTGATATTTTGTGAAGCTCCTTAATAATAATATGAATAATTATATTTTGTATTATCAGTCAGAGCAGTAAAAACTACAATACTCACCTCTGAGATGTAGTAACGTAGAAGTACAAGTACCTCAGAACTGTGTTTAAGTACAATACTAAATGTAGTACTGCTGGTGTTTGATGCAGTCATTTTATCTGTTGGAAGCTTCATGACGTGTGTGTGTGTGTGTGTGTGTGTGTGTGTGTGTGTGCAGCTGGGAGCTCTGCATGAGGTTCTGGAGAAGCTTCAGACGAAGAGGATCAATCCGTGGGAGAAGACGTACGGACAAGTTCCCTCAGTGAGTCTCAACACATTATATTTATTATTATTATATTTACCTCTGGAGGTTTCTAGAAGTCTTTAATTATTAAATGACAAAATGTTTCATATTTAATCTTTAATACGTTTTATAACATATTTTTATTTTATATATATTATATACATAGATTATATATATTATTCATTATTTATTCCATGCATTACTGATCTTTACCTGCAGTGGCGTCTGAGTAACACACGGTGGCGCCACTTCCTTTGATTATTAAAACACCGAAGAAAAAGGTTTTACCCACAAAAGTACAACGTAGCATTAAATAAAAACACTGAGTACACAGTTCTGTATTTAAATACACAGTATTCCATTTTAATCAAGTACTCCTGTTGTATTTAAATACTCACCAACGTGTTTGTAGTGAAGCCGAAGAACCACATCTTTAGAACGTTACGTCAAATATAATAAGACGTGTTCCTCACACGAATGTGTGTGGTTCTCTCCCTCTGTGTGGTTCTCTCCCTCTGTGTGGTTCTCTCCCCCTGTGTGGTTCTCTCCCTCTGTGTGGTTCTCTCCCTCTGTGTGGTTCTCTCCCTCTGTGTGGTTCTCTCCCCCTGTGTGGTTCTCTCCCTCTGTGTGTTTCTCTCCCTCTGTGTGGTTCTCTCCCTCTGTGTGGTTCTCTCCCTGTGTGGTTCTCTCCCTCTGTGTGGTTCTCTCCCTCTGTGTGGTTCTCTCCCTCTGTGTGGTTCTCTCCCTCTGTGTGTGGTTCTCTCCCTCTGTGTGTGGTTCTCTCCCTCTGTGTGTGGTTCTCTCCCTCTGTGTGGTTCTCTCCCTCTGTGTGTTTCTCTCCCTCTGTGTGGTTCTCTCCTCTGTGTGTTTCTCTCCCTCTGTGTGTTTCTCTCCCTCTGTGTGTGGTTCTCTCCCTCTGTGTGTGGTTCTCTCCCTCTGTGTGTGGTTCTCTCCCTCTGTGTGTGGTTCTCTCCCTCTGTGTGGTTCTCTCCCTCTGTGTGGTTCTCTCCCTCTGTGTGTTTCTCTCCCTCTGTGTGGTTCTCTCCCTCTGTGTGTTTCTCTCCCTCTGTGTGGTTCTCTCCCTCTGTGTGGTTCTCTCCCTCTGTGTGGTTCTCTCCCTCTGTGTGGTTCTCTCCCTCTGTGTGTGTTTCTCTCCCTCTGTGTGTGTTCTCTCCCTCTGTGTGTGGTTCTCTCCCTCTGTGTGTGGTTCTCTCCCTCTGTGTGGTTCTCTCCCTCTGTGTGGTTCTCTCCCTCTGTGTGGTTCTCTCCCTCTGTGTGGTTCTCTCCCTCTGTGTGGTTCTCTCCCTCTGTGTGTGTTTCTCTCCCTCTGTGTGGTTCTCTCCCTCTGTGTGGTTCTCTCCCTCTGTGTGTGGTTCTCTCCCTCTGTGTGGTTCTCTCCCTCTGTGTGGTTCTCTCCCTCTGTGTGGTTCTCTCCCTCTGTGTGGTTCTCTCCCTCTGTTTCTCTCCCTCTGTGTGGTTCTCTCCCTCTGTGTGGTTCTCTCCCTCTGTGTGGTTCTCTCCCTCTGTGTGGTTCTCTGTGTTCTCAGTGTGACCTGGGAGAACACTGCGCGGTGAGGAAAGGTTCTCGTATCGGGAAGATGTGCGACGTCCTCGAGGAGCTTTCTGTAACTTCTTCCTGCTGAAGTGCTTATGAGCCAATCAGAGGCCGGAGTCTATGAGCCAATCGGAGCCCAGAGTCTATTTTAACATGTTTATGTATAAACTTGTGTGAAGTAGCGTTAGACGAGTTAATCCTTCATGAATATTCATTGGTGCATTAAAGGTGTTTTATCTGAAGACTCTTTGATTTATTAAAATCATGTTTGAAAAAATAAACAGGTTTTATAATTATACACGACTTATTTAAGTATTTATAAACTGGGAGAAAAAAAAATGTGTTTGTGGATTGAGACGGCTTGTTTGTGCTTTAAAGTCGTTATTATTAAACTAGTGCTGGGCAAGTTAACGCCGACAATTATTTTATCGCGTTAACGCAGTTTTATTATTATTAAGCAGACATTTTGTAACACACGAACCGGCAGCTGTTTGTGCGGCGTCTCTTCACCTACATTCCCCTGGGTCCTAAGTCCCTCCATGTACAGCTTCTTATCACCCTCCATGTACCGACGTACATTTATAACAAATACCACACATATTACAGTCATCAGCGTTATTATGTGTCTGACCTAAATACTACAAAAATAAATGAGTCATTAAATGATTGTTTGAGTTTTTAAAGTGTTTTGTGTGTAATATGTATAATAAGCATCATTTAGTATCACTACTGAGAATCTAACAAAAACATGACGTAGATACGTTTGCAGTTTGCAAGATGTATATTTAAATATCATCTCTTCCACACATGAAGATAAAGTTATGAACACCGGCTGAATATCTATGATCAGAATCATTATAACTGTGTTATAACTGCTGCTGTGTGAAGAGAACACTGCTGCTAACAACAACCTGATGTGTTTAAAGTGTTTACACACGATGTTATTGACCTTTAGTTCATAGAGCAGCACTTTAAAATAAAAGTGCACAATACACTACTTTTGATCAATCACGATTAAACATTGTAATCGTTGCCCAGCACTAATATATATATTATTTATTACTTGACCAATAAAAAGTACACGAGGCCTTTTCTCAACCAAAATCACCTAAATATGTAATTTTACTTAAAATCCCATATCTTCATACTTTAAATGATGAAGAACGAGGTTTAAATGAAGTTTAAACACTTTTTATCTTCAGAGTGAAACTAAAATAAATAATAAAATGATTAAAACCTTTAAATCACTTCTATGAGTTACAGAAGCTTCTGATATTAAACACACGGAACCAGAAGTAAATACATTTAAATAAATTAAAGTAAATAAAGTCAAGTAAATAGAGTAAAATGAATAAAGTCAAGTAAATAGAGTAAAATGAATAAAGTCAAGTAAATAGAGTAAAATGAATAAAGTCAAGTAAATAGAGTAAAATGAATAAAGTCAAGTAAATAGAGTAAAATGAATAAAGTCAAGTAAATAGAGTAAAATGAATAGAGAGGTTTAACAGCAGTGGAGTCGACCAATCAGCAGGCTTTTCGTCCCCGGAGGGTTTTTATTAGTAAGATACTTTACAGACGTCTAAACTCCTCGAGGCTGCTTGAAGTTCATGCCGACGGTCGGCTGGGTCACCTGCAGGTTAGACAGACCGCCGAAGTCCTGAAGAACAGAAGAAGAACCTCAACACCAGGACTCATACAGCTTCAGGTCTGAGAGGACCGGTTAAAGACCTGAGACCTCAACACCAGGACTCATACAGCTTCAGGTCTGAGAGGACCGGTTAAAGACCTGAGACCTCTACACCAGGACTCATACAGCTTCAGGTCTGAGAGGACCGGTTAAAGACCTGAGACCTCAACACCAGGACTCATACAGCTTCAGGTCTGAGAGGACCGGTTAAAGACCTGAGACCTCTACACCAGGACTCATACAGCTTCAGGTCTGAGAGGACCGGTTAAAGACCTGAGACCTCAACACCAGGACTCATGGAAACATCAGGTCTACGGTCTAAAGCGGTGTTAACTCAGAGTCCGTTTTATATTTAATCTCAATCCTTCAGTTCATCTTATAGTTGTACTCGTCATACTGCCTGTGCTGCTCTGATGAGGTATTAATACACAACTAGTAATCAGTGGTAGAGGTACTCATACCACACTTTAGGAAGTAAGCAGTACTTTAATATCACAGAGAATACATTTTATAATCACTCTGCAGCTGTCAGATAAATGAAGTCGTAGAGTATTTAAATACTGACGTACAAGTACCTCGGTTACTTCCTACTGCAGTAAACTGTAAAGTGAAGAGACTCACCAGCAGCTTCAGCATCTCCTTTGTGTCGGGATCAACTTCAATGAGCTCCTGGTCCAGAGCCGACACCTGCACAGGTACACAAGTACAACGCGGTTAAACAACCAGGTACACAAGTACAACGCGGTAAAACAACCAGGTACACAAGTACAACGCGGTAAAACAACCAGGTACACAAGTACAACGCGGTAAAACAACCAGGTACACAAGTACAACGCGGTAAAACAACCAGGTACACAAGTACAACGCGGTTAAACAACCAGGTACACAAGTACAACGCGGTAAAACAACCAGGTACACAAGTACAACGCGGTAAAACAACCAGGTACACAAGTACAACGCGGTAAAACAACCAGGTACACAAGTACAACGCGGTTAAACAACCAGGTACACAAGTACAACGCGGTTAAACAACCAGGTACACAAGTACAACGCAGTTAAACAACCAGGTACACAAGTACAACGCGGTTAAACAACCAGGTACACAAGTACAACGCAGTTAAACAACCAGGTACACAAGTACAACGCGGTTAAACCAGGTACACAAGTACAACGCGGTTAAACAACCAGATATGTGTTACAGCACAACGTCTCATCTGTGTCTGTTTCTTCCTCCTCCCTCTCTGTCCCTGAATGCATCATGTCACTGTCCATTTGAGTCGAGCTTCAGCAGAAGATTAATCTGCAGATATTATAATAATCCAATATGTCCGGACATTTAAAGACGTCAGCTTTGACAGTTTAATAGTTTCTAACTTTCTTTAGACTGAACTGTTATAATCAGACCAATGGATAATAAAGATAATCATTTCAACATTCAATCGTTGCAGCGATACGATGATCCTCAGATGTACGACATCAACAAAGATTATAGTCAGACTCATGTTGGAAAGACTGAGACGAACACGACGACCTCTGACCTCAGGATGAAAGGAAAAATGATTCATGTTCAAAATATTTAAACTCACGCCGAGTTTACCTTTCTACTTTTATTCATGAAATATATTCCCTCATACAAATGAACGGCTCGTAAGAGATTTGACGTTTTTAAACAAGTATTTCAGTGTAAAATATCTCCAAAGTACGAACTTAATATTATTCTAAAAATATATTCACATCAGGTTTAAGGTTAAACTCACGAAACATCAGGTTTAAGGTTAAACTCACGAAACATCAGGTTTAAGGTTAAACTCACGAAACATCAGGTTTAAGGTTAAACTCACGAAACATCAGGTTTAAGGTTAAACTTACGAAACATCAGGTTTAAGGTTAAACTTACGAAACATCAGGTTTAAGGTTAAACTTACGAAACATCAGGTTTAAGGTTAAATTTACGAAACATCAGGTTTAAGGTTAAACTTACGAAACATCAGGTTAGTTAAACTGACGAAACATCAGGTTTAAGGTTAAACTGATGAAACATCAGGTTTAAGGTTTAAACTGATGAAACATCAGGTTTAAGGTTTAAACTGATGAAACATCAGGTTTAAGGTTTAAACTGATGAAACATCAGGTTTAAACTGATGAAACATCAGGTTTAAACTGATGAAACATCAGGTTTAAACTTATGAAACATCAGGTTTAAGGTTAAACTTATGAAACATCAGGTTTAAGGTTAAACTTATGAAACATCAGGTTTAAGGTTAAATTTATGAAACATCAGGTTTAAGGTTAAACTTATGAAACATCAGGTTTAAGGTTAAACTTATGAAACATCAGGTTTAAGGTTAAACTTATGAAACATCAGGTTTAAACTTATGAAACATCAGGTTTAAGGTTTAAACTTATGAAACATCAGGTTTAAGGTTAAACTTATGAAACATCAGGTTTAAGGTTAAACTTATGAAACATCAGGTTTAAGGTTAAACTTATGAAACATCAGGTTTAAGGTTAAACTTATGAAACATCAGGTTTAAACTTATGAAACATCAGGTTAAACTTATGAAACATCAGGTTTAAGGTTTAAACTTATGAAACATCAGGTTTAAGGTTAAACTTATGAAACATCAGGTTTAAGGTTAAACTTATGAAACATCAGGTTTAAGGTTAAACTTATGAAACATCAGGTTTAAGGTTAAACTTATGAAACATCAGGTTTAAGGTTAAACTTATGAAACATCAGGTTTAAGGTTTAAACTTATGAAACATCAGGTTTAAGGTTAAACTTATGAAACATCAGGTTTAAGGTTAAACTTATGAAACATCAGGTTTAAGGTTAAACTTATGAAACATCAGGTTTAAGGTTAAACTTATGAAACATCAGGTCTACGGTCTAAAGCTGTGCGAGGGCTTCAGGGTCTGACAGGAACAGAGGATCCTTCAAACACGGGAAAGGCTCTCAGGTTGACCTTCCTGTACCATCAATGACCTGACGATGAGGACGTCATGAACACTTTCGATACAGGAAGTAGACACTTTACATTAATGTTCACGTGTCTCATGTCATCATAATAATAAAGCTCATATTCATCCATCACACACAATGAGGAGGGTCTGCTATAAGCCTGCTTCATATCATCTGATTTTAATAAATACTCAGCTTTAAAATAGTCAACATAAACATATATAATATAAACATAACTAGTTTAATCACAGCGAGCATGACGACACAGAACTGATCATAGTTCAATAACTCACAATATTTTACATTTTCTCTACAAACTGCAGCTCAAAGGATGACCAGAGAACCACCACGTTTGACTTGTGTTATTAACAGACGTCCAGTCACCGCCAGGTTAACCTCTCCTGTGTTCATGGTGGAACCAAAGAACCACCAGTGTCTCAGGTGCGTTCGTGGTGCGTTCACTGACCTCGGGCACGTAGTTGTCCCTCCTCTCTCGCTCCTCCTCCTGCAGTTTGATGGAGATTCCTCTGACTGGACCTCTCTGGATCCTCTTCATCAGATGTGTCACATACCTGCAGCAGCATCACAGAGACGTGAACATCCACACGGAACAGGAAGTGAGTGTAACCAGAGCTCATGGAGGAAACATCAGGTCTACGGTCTAAAGCTGTGCGAGGGCTTCAGGGTCTGAGAGGAACAGAGGATCCTTCAAACACGGGAAAGGCTCTCAGGTTGATCTTCCTGTACTATCAATGACCTGACGACGAGGACGTCATGAACACTTTCGATACAGGAAGTGGACAGACGTCATTATATGAACTATTTAAACGCGTTAAACTGACCCGGCGATCTTGTTGCGGAGCTTCTTGCTGGGGATGATGGCGATCTCCTCACAGACCCTCTTGTTGGTGTGGAAGTCGCTCCCCAGTCGGGTGTAGTACTTCTCGATGATGACCCGGGCGGCCTTCTTCACCGTCTTGGTCCTGACTCGTCCCTGAAGGAAGAACACAAAACAATCTATAACAATTTAAATAAAGAAATCTCAGGCGGCCATCTTGGTGTAGATTTCAGAGTCTCAACACATTATGAAAGAGGACCGACAGATCACCTATGAAGATCTTTGCTAATGTGAATTTTCAGATATATTTTTGCAGAAGTCTCGTTCGTCTCCATCTGCAGACATGTGGAGCATTACATATGAATGTGACGTAATATTACCTGAATGGATGAGACGAACCATCGCGGTCATAAATACATGTCATAAACAATAAGACTCAGAGCCGATAAACCACACAACACCTCGGCTGCATGTTCGTGTTATTTACACGACCACCGAGCAGACCGGAGATAAACCAGTGTTTCACGGTGAGATGCTCGGTAACGGTTGCTAGCCGAAGCTAACTCCAGTTTAGCCTCGTAAGCTAACCGTGGATGATGTTTATTAACGGTAAAACGCTTTAAATGCCCGTGTTTTACCCCACTGAACGACATTATTATTCTGCCGTTCCGGTTCTTTAGAAAGATATAAATCTGACTGAGAACCGCTTCTCATTTAGCGGCTCCGCTCCTTCTCCTAGCGGCAGTTTCTCAGCTACAATACCGCAAACTAATTGCTCTTATTCAAGTCATCTAACGTCAATACTTTGATATTCTGGTGAATTAAACTCTCCGGTGTCCGTGGATTTAATTAGTGATGAACAAACAGCCTCAGAACGCGAGGATTAGTTTAGATTAGTCAGGTAGGCATGTGAAAAATACCCACCATGTTGGATCGGCCTGGTAAAAGAGACCGATCAGACTTCCGGCGGAAGTTTAAATCCACAGGCGGAAGTTGAGAAGGAAAACAAGCTGCAGGTGCTGCGCCCTCTGTCGGCCGGAAGACGGAACTACAACAACTACAATAATTTAGATCCTTTACTTAAGAAAACATTACAAATATAAAAATTTCTTATAATTTCTTATAAATTTCTTATAATTTTTCTTATAATTTTATTTCCTCCATTTTTTTCTTATTTTCTATGTGAAGCTGCATGTTTGTATGAAAGGTTCTATATAAATAAATAAAGTGGAGTTAAGATCACACTGTAAAAATATTTAATTAAAAATGATTAGTATCACACTGAAAAAAATACTCCTTCAGTAAAAGTATGTCAGTATAAGCAGTAACATTTTGTAAAAATATTCAAACTGTGACTGTTGTACTATAATATATTCTATCATTAGATTATCATTATTCATGTATTTTATGATTATTTTCTCCATCAATCGATCGATTGTTTTGTTTGTAAAAATCGTGAAGATAGTGAGAAATGGTGTCACGATTACTCAGAGCACAGATGTACTTGTACTTGTATGTACTTGAGAGTAAGAGTACTTCATCCTCCTTCTCATCTGTGACGTTGTACTAAAACTAAAGAAGTTAAATCTCAGTCGAGGACGTTGAGAATTCACAAAATCAAACCTTTGAGAGAATTTATCGCTCAGAGAAAAAGTAGATTTATTTCAGAAATACATTCTTGTTTTTGCACAAACGTCAAAGTTTAGTTTAAACTTTAAACTTCAACGTGTTTCTGTTTCACTTCATTTCCCTTAAAGGTGCTTCAAGAACAGAACTTTAAAGTTTTACCTCAAACTCATCAACAGGAACTGTCATTTTCAGGATAATTTTCAGTCTTTGTGTTAAATAAACGTACAAACAGAATATTTACCTGAATAAGACATTAACTCCTGGAGCCTAAAATAAAATAACACGAAATACAATTCACATATAATCCTGATAAACATAAAAAATGCAAACATTGTTCCACAAAGTTGATATGAACTGAATTATTAATCATATCAATCAGCTGCTAGTCGTTAGCATCAGATGAGATAATCCTTTATTGTCATCTACAGTTAAATCACATTGAAGTGTTTACTTTATACTTCATCATCTACAGTAGTAGTAGTAGTACAGTAGATAGTATTATTTTGGAGGGTTGATTCATCTTAAAGGGACAGTCCAACATTTTGGGAGCCAGTTGAGAAAAGTGGTGGTTAGCCTAGCTTAGCACAAAGACTGGAAACAGAGGGAAACTGCTAGCGTAGCTCCAACGGAAGTGGAAAAATACACCTTTCAACAACCAGTGGTGGAAAGTAACTAAGTACATTTACTCAAGTACTACACTAAAGTATACTTTGGAGGTATTTGTATTTTACTTGAGTATTTTCTACTTCTCCTCCTCAACACCTCAGAGGGAAATATTGTACTTTTTATTGTACTACATTTATTTAATAACTTTAGTTTCTTTAGATTATTAAAACGAATAAACGATGATGTATTATTGTAGATTAAACTAGCAGCAGTTTATGAAGTCCACCTTTAAAGTGATGAACTCATTAATGCTTCAATAATATAACATATCATTCTGCATGATGAGTACTTTTACTTTTGGTACTTTTTATTGCTTCTTCTAGAATATCTCACACGGACCTCTTCTGTAATGTTCTCTGTTTGTACTTGTTTGTCTTTTGGCTGCTGTATACTTTATTATATAATAATATTTTATTATTGTTATTTTATTTAACCAGTTCATCTCATCAAGATTTAATCTAGCAAAGACAGCAGCAATATGATGTTTAAACCTTTAAAATGTGTAAAATAAACATTTAAAACACACAAAGAAACATAATAAGAAGGAATAAGAAGTAAAAAGTCAGACTCATGTTGTTTGAATGTCAGGGTGTTTCCTAAAGAGGCAGTAAAAGCTCCTTCACAGAGCTTCAGTGAGAGGAGGAGCAGCTGTGAAAGAGGAGCTGCAGACTCACTTCTCCTGAAGTGAAAGTGAAAGTTAGTCTGAGCGACAGCAGAGCTGCAGTCGAGACAAGTCTCTCTGTTTCTCTCTGAAGAAACATTCAAGTGAATCCAGCAGCTTCTTCTCAACAACAGAGTCTCTGACAAACTCTGGTGAGTAAACTGTTCTACAGAGAAACTCAACATTTTGGGCAAAAGTGAGTTCAAACCAGGATCCAGAACAAAGAACAAAGGAGCAGATAAACTAGGCCTGCTGGAAGCTAACTAGCCTAGCTGCTAACTAGCCTAGCAGCTAACTAGCCTAGCTGCTAACTAGCCTAGCTGCTAACTAGCCTAGCTGCTAACTAGCCTAGGCAGCTAACTAGCCTAGCAGCTAACTAGCCTAGCTGCTAACTAGCCTAGCAGCTAACTAGCCTAGCTGCTAACTAGCCTAGCTGCTAACTAGCCTAGCTGCTAAATAGCCTAGCTGCTAACTAGCCTAGCAGCTAACTAGCCTAGCAGCTACTCCCTTTGGATTGTCCAAACACAGAGAGCAGCATCTGATGTAATGTGTGGATGTATTGATTGGTTATAGAGGAACAACATTGATGTTTCATAACTCACATAACTGTTCTATACTTTGGTAAACATCCTTGAACTGTAAAGCCTTTCCTCTAAACTTCTCTGTAGTTCCTGCTGTCTGTGTTTGTGAGGAAGTTCAGCTGATAATATTTACTGTGTTTCAACAACCATCAACTCAAACACTTCAGCTCGACTCAGACAGGAAGTTCAACTCACATTCAGACTGAGGTCCAAATATGTCACAGTAAATAGGCAAATGTTCAATATTAAATATTATAAAATATAAGCAGCAGGGTATCAGTATTATTATTGAATGTGTGATGTGACAGTAATGGAGGATCACTCTGTGTTTAAACTCTGTTTAGTGAGCAGCTTTCTAAAGTACTCAAACCCTCTTCTGTAATGATCCTCTACAGGAGGCGTCTCCAGGACTCATTCTACCTGATGACACACAGACACACAATGTGAGAACAGTACCTGCCACTCTGTTGCTGCTGCTCAACATGTAATAACTCTTCTTGTCCTCAGAGTGTAGATATGTCTGCTGCCAGCTGTCTGCTGACTGAAGATCAGTTTCTGTGCTCCATCTGTCTGGATGTGTTCACTGATCCAGTCAGCACATCATGTGGACACAACTTCTGTAAAACCTGCATCACTCAACACTGGAACGTTAACGTCCAGACTCAGTGTCCAAACTGTAAAGAGGTTTTTAACACCAGACCTGAGCTGCAGGTCAATACTTTCATCTCTGAGATGGCTGCTCAGTTCAGACAGTCAGCTCAACAGAAAGCCAGCAGCAGCTCAGAGCAACAAACTGCCAAACCAGGAGAAGTTCCCTGTGACGTCTCCACTGGAACCAAACTGAAGGCCCTGAAGTCCTGCCTGGTGTGTCTGGAGTCCTACTGTGAGACTCACCTGGAGCCTCATCTGACAACGTCAGGTCTGAAAAGACATCAGCTGATCGACCCTGTGGAGAACCTGGAAGGCAGGATGTGTACGAAGCACGATAAACTGCTGGAGCTGTTCTGTAAGACCGACCAGATGTGTGTCTGCATGCTCTGCACTATTTCAGACCACAAGACACATGATGTTGTTCCTCTGGAAGAAGGATATGAAGGAAGAAAGGCCGAGCTGGGGAAGACTGAGGCTGAAATTCAGCAGATGATCCAGAAGAGACGACTGAAGATTCAGGAGATCAAACACTCAGTGGAGCTCAGTGAGGAAGATGCAGACAGAGAGATAGCAGATGGTGTTCAGGTCTTCACCGCTCTGAAGGAGTCTGTTGAGAGAAGCCAGGCCGAGCTCATCAACACGATCAAAGAGAAGCAGAGAAAGACAGAGAAACAGGCTGAAGGCTTCATCAAAGAGCTGGAACAGGAAATCTCTGAGCTGAAGAAGAGAAGCACTGAGGTGGAGCAGCTCTCACGCTCTGAAGACCACCTCCACCTCCTCCAGAGCTTCAGGACCCTGAACCCTGCTCCACCCACCAAGAACTGGACAGGAGTCAGAGTCAGTCCACCTTCACATGAGGGGACTGTGAGGAGAGCTGTGAATCAGCTGGAGGAGATGCTTAATGAAGAGATGAAGAAGCTGCTCGCTGAGGTGGAGCTGAAGAGGGTCCAGCAGTCGGCAGTGGATGTGACACTTGATCCTGATACAGCACAGCCCAACCTCATCCTGTCTGATGATGGAAAACAAGTACATGATGGTGATGTATGGAAGTATCTCCCAGACAATCCAGAGAGATTTGATGGTCGTGCTGGTGTTTTAGATGGTTAAAGGGAAGACTCAGTGGACTTTAGGAGTGGCCAGAGAGTCGATCAACAGGAAGGGACAAATCACAGAGAGTCCTCAGAATGGATTCTGGATGATAAGTTGTTTGTATGAGAATGACTACAAAGCTCTTGCTGACCCTTCAGTCCTTCTCTCTCTGAAGCCTCGGCCTCAGAAGGTGGGGGTGTTTGTGGACTATGAGGAGGGTCTGGTCTCCTTCTATGACGTTGATGCTGCAGCTCTTATCTACTCCTTTACTGGCTGCTGCTTCACTGAGAAACTCTACCCATTGTTTAGACCTGGTCTTAATGATTATGGTAAAAACTCTGCTCCTCTGATCATCTCTCCTGTCAATCACACTGAGTAGAACAAACACTTGATGTTCTACAGAGACTCTTTCATTTCATGTAACAAATCTATATTATTGGTGATTTACGGTGTAAACATTATTGATTCTTCACATTCTGATCAATGGGTTTTTTCTATTTGTCTGTAAATGTGTTTCTACTCCAACACACAGACATGAAGCCACTGATTGATATTATCTGATGTCGTCTCATTCGTTCTAATAACTGCATAACCTGCCTTCAACACTGTTGAATCATCAGAAACAATGTACTCAGGAATAAGAAGACACGTTTGGTGTGTTATTAGTATTTCATACAGTCGTCCTCTCTGCAGACTGTTTCATATCTGAACAAATCCTCAAGAGAATAAAACTAAGAATCTTTGAACTGGTTCATCTTTTTATTCACATTTAGTCAAGTACTGTATTTAAGTACAATATGAGATACTTTGTTTGTGTATTTCCACTTTATGCTACTTTATATTGTACTACATCTCAGAGGTACATATTGTACTTTATACTGCACTACACCTCAGATGTACATATTGTACTTTATACTGTACTACATCTCAGATGTACATATTGTACTTTATACTGTACTACACCTCAGATGTACATATTGTACTTTATACTGTACTACACCTCAGAGGTACATAGTGTACTTTATACTGTACTACATCTCAGAGGTACATTTTGTACTTTATACTGTACTACATCTCAGATGTACATATTGTACTTTATACTGTACTACACCTCAGAGGTACATAGTGTACTTTATACTGTACTACATCTCAGAGGTACATTTTGTACTTTATACTGTACTACACCTCAGATGTACATATTGTACTTTATACTGTACTACATCTCAGAGGTACATATTGTACTTTATACTGTACTACATCTCAGAGGTACATAGTGTACTTTATACTGTACTACATCTCAGAGGTACATATAGTACTTTCTACTGTACTACACCTCAGAGGTACATATTGTACTTTATACTGTACTACACCTCAGAGGTACATAGTGTACTTTATACTATACTACATCTCAGAGGTACATAGTGTACTTTATACTATACTACATCTCAGAGGTACATAAAGTACTTTATACTATACTACATCTCAGAGGTACATAGTGTACTTTATACTATACTACATCTCAGAGGTACATAAAGTACTTTATACTGTACTACATCTCAGAGGTACATAGTGTACTTTATACTGTACTACACCTCAGAGGTACATATAGTACTTTCTACTGTACTACATCTCAGAGGTACATATTGTACTTTATACTGTACTACACCTCAGAGGTACATAGTGTACTTTATACTATACTACATCTCAGAGGTACATATAGTACTTTATACTATACTACATCTCAGAGGTACATGTTGTACTTTATACTGTACTACATCTCAGAGGTACATATAGTACTTTATACTATACTACATCTCAGAGGTACATGTTGTACTTTATACTATACTACATCTCAGAGGTACATATAGTACTTTATACTATAGTACATCTCAGAGGTACATGTTGTACTTTATACTATACTACATCTCAGAGGTACATATAGTACTTTATACTATAGTACATCTCAGAGGTACATGTTGTACTTTATACTATACTACATCTCAGAGGTACATATGTTCTGTGTTTCTAACAAGCAGCATTAATAACAGAAGACATAAAGTAATAAACTCTTTCGTTAGTAATGTTGAGCATGAAGAGCAGATGATGAAAGGAGGAGGAGGAAGATGGTGAACAGATGAAGAAGATGTTTGAATCCGACCTGAAGATTCATTTAGTTTACTCACGTCATTTCCGGAGTGAACTTTATTTCCCATGAGCAGGCTGTCACATGACACTCCACGTGACGTCACATGTCAACATGGCTGCCGCTGTCTCGAGCGAACATTTCGACAACTTACAGCTTCTTCTGAAGGTATTGATCCTTAATATCAATAAATACATCATAACAAGAGTCTTTATGAACTCCCAGCGCTGCAGCTGAGACTCGATCCAATGCTCTGATTATAGCTGTTCGATTAATATTCATAAATAGTTCAGATTAGTTTAGATTAGCCTGCTAGCATCAGTGTGTTTATACATATAATATATTAAAATAATAATCTTTATGTACTGTGATTGTACACTGTGGTATTAGCACTCCGTCATGTTGTACACTGTGGTATTAGTACTTCCTCATGTTGTACACTGTGGTATTAGTACTCCATCATGTTGTACACTGTGGTATTAGTACTCCGTCATGTTGTACACTGTGGTATTAGTACTCCGTCATGTTGTACACTGTGGTATTAGTACTCCGTCATGTTGTACACTGTGGTATTAGTACTTCCTCATGTTGTACACTGTGGTATTAGTACTCCATCATGTTGTACACTGTGGTATTAGTACTCCGTCATGTTGTACACTGTGGTATTAGTACTCCGTCATGTTGTACACTGTGGTATTAGTACTTCCTCATGTTGTACACTGTGGTATTAGTACTTCCTCATGTTGTACACTGTGGTATTAGTACTCCGTCATGTTGTACACTGT
>JAFEUB010000998.1:25000-30000 GCA_024529925.1 Ophthalmolycus amberensis | reverse complement strand
GTACTGAGGAGGTCTCTGTACTGAGGAGGTCTCATGAGGTCTCTGTACTGAGGAGGTCTCGTGAGGTCTCTGTACTGAAGAGGTCTCATGAGGTCTCTACTGAGGAGGTCTCTGTACTGAGGTCTTATGAGGTCTCTCTGTACTGAGGTGGTCTCAGGAGGTCTCTGTACTGAAGAGGTCTCATGAGGTCTCTGTACTGAGGAGGTCTCGTGAGGTCTCTGTACTGAAGAGGTCTCGTGAGGTCTCTCTGTACTGAGGTGGTCTCAGGAGGTCTCTGTACTGAAGAGGTCTCATGAGGTCTCTGTACTGAGGAGGTCTCGTGAGGTCTCTGTACTGAGGAGGTCTCAGGAGGTCTCTCTGTACTGAGGTGGTCTCATGAGGTCTCTGTGGTCTCATGAGGTCTCTCTGTACTGAGGTCTCTCTGTACTGAGGAGGTCTCATGAGGTCTCTGTACTGAGGTAGTCTCATGAGGTCTCATGAGGTCTCTCTGTACTGAGGTCTCTCTGTACTGAGGAGGTCTCATGAGGTCTCTGTACTGAGGTGGTCTCATGAGGTCTCTGTACTGAGGTGGTCTCATGAGGTCTCTACTGAGGTCTCTGTACTGAGGTCTCATGAGGTCTCTGTACTGAGGTCTCATGAGGTCTCTGTACTGAGGAGGTCTCGTGAGGTCTCTGTACTGAAGAGGTCTCATGAGGTCTCTGTACTGAGGTCTCTGTACTGAGGTCTCATGAGGTCTCTCTGTACTGAGGTGGTCTCAGGAGGTCTCTGTACTGAAGAGGTCTCATGAGGTCTCTGTACTGAGGAGGTCTCGTGAGGTCTCTGTGCTGAAGAGGTCTCATGAGGTCTCTGTACTGAGGAGGTCTCTGTACTGAGGAGGTCTCAGGAGGTCTCTCTGTACTGAGGTGGTCCCATGAGGTCTCTGTGGTCTCATGAGGTCTCTCTGTACTGAGGTCTCGTGAGGTCTCTCTGTACTGAGGTGGTCTCATGAGGTCTCTGTGGTCTCATGAGGTCTCTCTGTACTGAGGTCTCGTGAGGTCTCTCTGTACTGAGGTGGTCTCATGAGGTCTCTGTGGTCTCATGAGGTCTCTCTGTACTGAGGTCTCGTGAGGTCTCTCTGTACTGAGGTGGTCTCATGAGGTCTCTGTGGTCTCATGAGGTCTCTCTGTACTGAGGTCTCGTGAGGTCTCTCTGTACTGAGGAGGTCTCGTGAGGTCTCTCCGTACTGAGGTAGTCTCATGAGGTATCTCCGTACTGAGGTAGTCTCATGAGGTCTCTGTACTGAGGTAGTCTCATGAGGTCTCTGTACTGAGGTCTCTCCGTACTGAGGTAGTCTCATGAGGTCTCTGTACTGAGGTAGTCTCATGAGGTCTCTGTACTGAGGTAGTCTCATGAGGTCTCTGTGGTCTCATGAGGTCTCTCTGTACTGAGGTCTCTGTACTGAGGTGGTCTCATGAGGTCTCTCTGTACTGAGGTAGTCTCATGAGGTCTCATGAGGTCTCTGTACTGAGGTAGTCTCATGAGGTCTCTCCATACTGAGGTAGTCTCATGAGGTCTCTGTACTGAGGTCTCTCCGTACTGAGGTAGTCTCATGAGGTCTCTGTACTGAGGTAGTCTCATGAGGTCTCTGTGGTCTCATGAGGTCTCTCTGTACTGAGGTCTCTGTACTGAGGTGGTCTCATGAGGTCTCTCTGTACTGAGGTCTCGTGAGGTCTCTGTACTGAGGTCTCATGAGGTCTCTGTACTGAGGTAGTCTCATGAGGTCTCTGTACTGAGGAGGTCTCTGTACTGAGGTCTCATGAGGTCTCTCTGTACTGAGGTCTCTGTACTGAGGTCTCATGAGGTCTCTGTACTGAGGTAGTCTCATGAGGTCTCTGTACTGAGGTCTCATGAGGTCTCTCTGTACTGAGGAGGTCTCATGAGGTCTCTCTGTACTGAGGTCTCATGAGGTCTCTGTACTGAGGTCTCTCTGTACTGAGGTCTCTACTGAGGAGGTATCTGTACTGAGGTCTCATGAGGTCTCTGTACTGAGGTAGTCTCATGAGGTCTCTGTACTGAGGTGGTCTCATGAGGTCTCTGTGGTCTCATGAGGTCTCTGTACTGAGGTGGTCTCATGAGGTCTCGTGTCTCCCTCAGATTGAGGACCCGTGTCCGTCGGCGGGTCTGGATCCGGTGTCCCTGCTGACGGTGGAGCTGAGCAGAGAGTCTCTGGACACCATCCTGGACGGACTGGGACGCATCAGAGACCAGCTGAGTGTGGTCGCTGGGAAGTGAGGCCCGGAGGCAGCTGATTGGTCCGTTCAGAGAATGACATCACGAGGCCCGGAGGCAGCTGATTGGTCCGTTCAGAGAATGACATCACGAGGCCCGGAGGCAGCTGATTGGTCCGTTCAGAGAATGACATCACGAGGCCCGGAGGCAGCTGATTGGTCCGTTCAGAGAATGACATCACAAGGCCCGGAGGCAGCTGATTGGTCCGTTCAGAGAATGACATCACGTCTTTTTTCAATCGTCGTTTATCAATTTAACAACATTCATGAGTTTGATGATTAAATTTATCATAAAAAACTAAACCTTACTAAAATAAAAAGATTGATTTTGACTTTGCTTATTCAGACCAATAAATAATTAATAAACTGTTTTCTGAGATTTGTCTCTTTTTTTTGTACATCAGAGAATTAAGTAATAAATATGAAATAAACAAAATAATAGTTTTTACCCTCAAACTGCAGATATTTGATTAAATATATGAAATAAACATTTAGTTTTTAACATCTCATACTTTTATAATAAGAGATTTAAACAAAATATCCAGTGATTATTGATCATTAAAGAGTTCATCAGGGTTCAATCTTTAGAGTCTGAAGATGTAAAATATCAAATATATTTATTTTATGTTTCACTTCAGAGTGAAAAACAAACTACAATATGAGCCGTTAAAAGCCTGTTATCTTCACACACACAGAGCGACACACACACACACACACAGAGTGACACAGACACACAAACACACACACACAGAGACACACGCACAAGCTCATGTTCATTCTTTATAAACTAAACTAACTCTTCATGATAACTAGATTCATAAAATACAAAAACACGTCTTTAATATTCATGTTGTAGCTTCAGCAACACTTTAGAGTGTCTGAATGTCCCGACCGACCCTGAAGGCATCACGAAGATCAACACCGATCAGTCATCTACAATCGTCAACACAAAAACCAAAACTCATCGTTTGCTCCTCAAACGTCTGAAATGTTTCCATGAAATAAATACATAAATATATATATACATATATATATATATACACACACACACACACGTGGACAAAACTGTTGGTACCCTTCCGTTAAAGAAAGAAAAACCCACAATGGTCACTGAAATAACTTGAAACTGACAAAAGTAATAAATAAAAATGTACTGAAAATTAACTAATGAAAATCAGACATTGCTTTTGAATTGTGGTTCGACAGAATCATCTAAACAAACTAATGAAATGGCCTGGACAAAAATGATGGAACCCATAACTTAACATTTAGTTGCACAACCTTTTGAGGCAATCACTGCAATCAAGTGATTTCTGTAACGCTCCATCAGAATGTGAATAAAGTTTTAATGTTAACCATCAGAGTAAATAAAGTTTAACATTAACCATCAGAGTGTGAATAAAGTTTAACGTTAACCATCAGAGTAAATAAAGTTTCACGTTAACCATCAGAGTGTAAATAAAGTTTAACGTTAACCATCAGAGTGTGAATAAAGTTTAACGTCAACCATCAGAGTAAATAAAGTTTGACGTTAACCATCAGAGTGTAAATAAAGTTTTAACGTTAACCATCAGAGTAAATAAAGTTTAACGTTAACCATCAGAGTGTGAATAAAGTTTAACGTTAACCATCAGAGTAAATAAAGTTTTAACGTTAACCATCACAGTGTAAATAAAGTTAACGTTAACCATCAGAGTGTAAATAAAGTTTGACGTTAACCATCAGAGTGTAAATAAAGTTTTAACGTTAACCATCAGAGTGTAAATAAAGTTTGACGTTAACCATCAGAGTGTAAATAAAGTTTTAACGTTAACCATCAGAGTGTAAATAAAGTTTAACGTTAACCATCACAGTGTAAATAAAGTTTGACGTTAACCATCAGAGTGTAAATAAAGTTTTAACGTTAACCATCAGAGTGTAAATAAAGTTTAACGTTAACCATCAGAGTGTAAATAAAGTTAACGTTAACCATCAGAGTGTGAATAAAGTTTAACGTTAACCATCAGAGTAAATAAAGTTTCACGTTAACCATCAGAGTGTAAATAAAGTTTAACGTTAACCATCAGAGTGTGAATAAAGTTTAACGTTAACCATCAGAGTAAATAAAGTTTGACGTTAACCATCAGAGTGTAAATAAAGTTTTAACGTTAACCATCAGAGTGTAAATAAAGTTTGACGTTAACCATTTGAGTGTAAATAAAGTTTTAATGTTAACCATCAGAGTGTAAATAAAGTTTAACGTTAACCATCAGAGTGTAAATAAAGTTTAACGTTAACCATCAGAGTGTAAATAAAGTTAACGTTAACCATCAGAGTGTAAATAAAGTTTAACGTTAACCATCAGAGTGTAAATAAAGTTAACGTTAACCATCAGAGTGTGAATAAAGTTTAACGTTAACCATCAGAGTGTGAATAAAGTTTAACGTTAACCATCAGAGTAAATAAAGTTTCACGTTAACCATTAGAGTGTAAATAAAGTTTAACGTTAACCATCAGAGTGTGAATAAAGTTTAACGTTAACCATCAGAGTGTATAAGTGCCATAAGTCAGAACCAGGTCGAGAGTGTGGTTAAAACAGTGAGTGGGTTTCTGTACATTCTGACAGAAACCAATCGAATCTAATAATGAGATAAATGCAGTACTGAGGCTATTGTTCTCGACATCCACATGAATATTAAAGTCACCTACAATAATTACTTTATCTGTTTTAAGGACTAGACTAAAAAATTCCAA
>JAFEUB010000998.1:0-12500 GCA_024529925.1 Ophthalmolycus amberensis | reverse complement strand
AACAGGAAGGAGGCGGAGCTCCAGGCCTCGTTAGCGGCCGGCCCGCTCCTCAGGCCCCCCCTCCCCCCCGCCATGCACACCAACACGTCAGCGATGCAGGAGAGGCAGCGGGAGGCCACGCCCAGCTCCGCCCCTGACTCCACCCCCTGCTTCCCGCTACCTGCTGCAACTGAAGAAAAACAAATAAATATAAAATAAAAGTTATTATTGTTATTGTCTACATTTTTTTATTATCTTTGACGGAAGGCCAACTATTTTCTATATTATTCATTTAATTGTGTATTTCGTAAAGCCCTATCTTTTTATTATTGGTTTTATCTAATATAATAACAATGATAATAATAAATAATAAAAACAGAATAACAATATCTTTAATTACAAAAATATATTCCAAAAAAGTGCGGTTTAAACAAACTGTATTATTATTATCATTATTATCATTATTATTATCATTATTATTGTTATTATTATTATGACTCACTGCTGTCCAGTGTCTCCAGCAGCGCCCCCTGCTGGCCTCCCAGCACCGCGGCCCTGAAGCAAGGCAGCAGACAGACGTCGGTGTGACTCCTCAGAGCGTCCGTCACTCTCCTCCTCCCAGCCAGGAACAGTAACTCCTCCCTCCACTGTAGCTCCGCCTCCTGGCAGGTGAGCGACATCACCTCCTTCAGAGAGAGCCTCCACGCCTCCCTCCACCTCCTCAGACAGCCGACTCCTCCTAGCAGCCAGCCGACTCCTCCATCCAGACCAACAGCACCTCCTCGGGGGAGGAGGACCGGGAAGAGACGAGCCTCCAGGAGGGAGCGTCCTTCTCCTCTCACCCACAACTCCTCCGGCCTGAGAGGAGGAGGAGAGAGGAAGAGAGGAGAGAGGAGGAGAGGAAAGGAAAAGAGGAGGAGAGATGAGGAAAGGGGGAGAGACAAGAGGAAACAGGACAGGGGAGTAAAGAGGGAGTAAAGAGAGGATGAGAGGAAAGGAGAGGAAAACAGGAGGAGAGGACAAAATGAGAGGAGGAGAGATGAGCAAAGGGGAGTAAAGAGGGGAGTAATGAGGGGAGGAGATAGATGAGATAGGAGGAGAGGAGAGGAGGAGGGAGGAGGGAGGAGGGGGAGGAGAGAGGAAACAGGACAGAGGAGTAAAAAGGGGAGGAGAGGAGAGAGAAGAAAGAGGAGAGGAGAAAGATAAGAGAGGAGGAGTACGAGAGAGGAGTAGAGGTGAAGAGAGGAGAGATCTGGTTCATAGAGGAGAATACAAAAACTATTTCAAACAGGAAGTGAGACACTAAGTAATGTTTCAGATCCTACTGGATTCCTGTTCTGCTGAAGAAGAGACTCCATCTCTGGTTCAGGAAGGAGGCGCTGCTGTCATCAGAGGAGAGCTGAGGAGGAGGAGGAGGAGGAAGAGGAGGAGGAAGACAGACAGGTGACGACATGATGATCAATGATTTTACGTCTTTTGATTTTATACTTTTGAGTTTGTGGGTTGTGAATTCATTTTAAATGTTTATGTCAGAATCATGTTTATTTTTGGTCAAGTAGTTTTAAACAAACTATGTTTTTATGAATAATGATAATCATAAAGAGAGAGCCATCAGAAGATGTTCCTCTGTAGAGCAGCATTCACTAAATATATAAAAGAACCCTTTACATGTTGTACTTTGTGTCTTCATCAAAGTTATTTCTGAAATATTTATAACATATGAACGTTCAATATATGTGATATATGTGAATAATATATCTCTTCCTTTTTATCTCTGAACTTTCTCCCTTACTTGTTTTTGTAACTTCTGTTTATAAATAAAGTTAAATGAATAAATGATGAAGTCAAACATGAGTTAAATATGAGAGTCAAAGTTCATTCTTATAGCAGAAGCTTCATGAAGAAGTGTGTGAAAGCTCCAGAGATGTGTTCAGGGACCCTTTGAGTGAAAGGTTTTTTTCTGTTCGTACCTCCAGGTCGTCCTGCGCTCCCGTCACCGTGTAGATGCTCAGCTTCAGCCGTCCCACCTCTATCCGGTGTCCCTGGATGATGATGTCATCGGCCAGCTCCAGCAGCCCGACACACTGTGATGTCATCAGCTGGAGACCCGACAGTAAACAACCCGACGGGACCTCCAGAGGACCCTGGTGGAGAGGTCACAACAGTCACAGGTCTGTAAACCAGGTGTACCCGTCTCTCTGTAAACCAGGTGTACCCGTCTCTCTGTAAACCAGGTGTACCCGTCTCTCTATAAACCAGGTGTACCCATCTCTGTAAACCAGGTGTACCCGTCTCTCTGTAAACCAGGTGTACCCGTCTCTCTATAAACCAGGTGTACCCATCTCTGTAAACCAGGTGTACCCGTCTCTCTGTAAACCAGGTGTACCCGTCTCTCTGTAAACCAGGTGTACCCGTCTCTCTGTAAACCGGGTGTACCCGTCGCTCTGTAAACCAGGTGTACCCGTCTCTTTGTAAACCAGGTGTACCCGTCTCTCTATAAACCAGGTGTACCCATCTCTCTGTAAACCAGGTGTACCCGTCTCTCTATAAACCAGGTGTACCCATCTCTCTGTAAACCAGGTGTACCCGTCTCTCTATAAACCAGGTGTACCCATCTCTCTGTAAACCAGGTGTACCCGTCTCTCTGTAAACCAGGTGTACCCATCTCTCTATAAACCAGGTGTACCCGTCTCTCTATAAACCAGGTGTACCCGTCTCTCTGTAAACCAGGTGTACCCGTCTCTCTATAAACCAGGTGTACCCGTCTCTCTGTAAACCAGGTGTACCCGTCTCTCTGTAAACCAGGTGTACCCGTCTCTCTATAAACCAGGTGTACCCATCTCTCTGTAAACCGGGTGTCCCGTCTCTCTGTAAACCGGGTGTACCCGTCTCTCTGTAAACAGGGTGTACCCGTCTCTCTGTAAACCAGGTGTACCCGTCTCTCTGTAAACCAGGTGTACCCGTCTCTCTGTAAACCGGGTGTACCCGTCTCTCTGTAAACAGGGTGTACCCGTCTCTCTGTAAACCAGGTGTACCCGTCTCTCTGTAAACCAGGTGTACCCGTCTCTCTGTAAACCGGGTGTACCCGTCTCTCTGTAAACCAGGTGTACCCGTCTCTCTGTAAACCAGGTGTACCCGTCTCTCTGTAAACCGGGTGTACCCGTCTCTCTGTAAACCAGGTGTACCCGTCTCTCTATAAACCAGGTGTACCCGTCTCTCTGTAAACCAGGTGTACCCGTCTCTTTGTAAACCAGGTGTACCCGTCTCTCTGTAAACCAGGTGTACCCGTCTCTCTGTAAACCAGGTGTACCCGTCTCTCTGTAAATGTTGAAGAAAACCATCATATAACTTGTGAACCCAACTGTTGTTACAATCTTAATTTCCATGATTGCAGTAAACACGAGTATTCTTCTTTGTGTAAAAGTATCCAGAATCATTTGAGACGTAAAACCTCATATCACAAGCAACAGTTACATAACGTGTTATTCTGGTTCTCAGCATCGTTTTTGGGAAATGATCATCAGGGCCAGACAAAAAGTAATTAATCTCTCAAGTGTACCAAAACATTTCCGTACATGGAGCTGTGTTCTGTGTGTTCTGTGTGCCCAGAACAAAATAAGAGCATGCCCTAATTAGGAGTCCAGATGTGTCCTGATACTTGATTCAACGGACTGGTTTGATTGGTGGGACGTAGCTGAAGGGGGCGTGAATTTTGACTATAAGAGTGATCTGTGTAAAGCAGTACATGGGAGTCGTTTCAATATACTGAACTGGTTGATGTTGGCTTGATCTTATTAAAACACTACCCGCTGGTTGCAAACTCCAGTTCGCCGTCTTTTCTCGTCATTTTGCCACAACATAAACCAGGTGTACCCGTCTCTCTGTAAACCGGGTGTACCCGTCTCTCTGTAAACAGGGTGTACCCGTCTCTCTGTAAACAGGGTGTACCCGTCTCTCTGTAAACCAGGTGTACCCGTCTCTCTGTAAACCAGGTGTACCCGTCTCTCTGTAAACCAGGTGTACCCGTCTCTCTGTAAACCGGGTGTACCCGTCTCTCTGTAAACCAGGTGTACCCGTCTCTCTGTAAACAGGGTGTACCCGTCTCTCTGTAAACCGGGTGTACCCGTCTCTCTGTAAACCGGGTGTACCCGTCTCTCTGTAAACCGGGTGTACCCGTCTCTCTGTAAACCGGGTGTACCCGTCTCTCTGTAAACCGGGTGTACCCGTCTCTCTGTAAACCGGGTGTACCCGTCTCTCTGTAAACCGGGTGTACCCGTCTCTCTGTAAACCCGGTGTGTCACAGGATGGAACCCTAACAGACTGAGCAGCAGCGGTGAAACTCCTCCTGACCTGCAGGTGGCAGTGTTGCACCACGGCGCCCGTCCTCACGGTAACGTCTCCCTCCAGGACGCTGTTGATGACTCGACCTCCGTCGTCCACCGAGCTCTCGCTCTGAAAAACGTGGAAACAGCGGTGAGGACCGAGGACGTGACGGGAGACCGACTCTAAAAGGACGAGGAAACAGGAAGTGTCACCTGGATGTGAGACAGGGTGTTTCTGTTCGTCCAATCACAGCACAGTCGCTCCACATGATGCTTCCCAGACAGAGTCAGGTAGTCATAGCGACCGCCAGGGACATACGCTGTGAGGACGGGAGGAGAAGAGTTTAACACATCACGTAGAAGACCGTCCACTGTCTTCATCTGTCCCCGATGAAGACAGTGGACAGCTGACCCGTCTACATACATACCTCGATACCACCGTTTATTATTTGATGTATTTTATATTAATATTATTAATAATCTGTAAGTGATCAGATAAATGTAGTGTTCAACATTTAATTTTGAACCACACGTGTGTTAAATTAAAGACAGACAGACAGGTTAAAAGAAAGACAGAGAGCTATAAAGAGAGAGAGAGACAGACAGGTACAGAGACAGACAGGTACAGAGACAGACATGTACAGAGACAGACGGGTACAGAGAGAGACGGGTACAGAGACAGACGGGTACAGAGACAGACGGGTACAGAGACAGACGGGTACAGAGACAGACAGGTACAGAGACAGACAGGTACAGAGACAGACAGGCGGGTATATCTCACTCACACACACACACGGGTATATCTCACTCACACACACACACACACACACACACACACCCAGACTGACGGTCTCTCCTCTCAGGACCCTCCACAGCTCCGTCCGGCTCCTCCTCACCATCGCCCCCTCTGGTCCAACAGGTGAACTGCAGCCGGCTCTGTCCTCAGTCACAAACTGGTCCTGGGTCAGATCTGAGCAGAGACACTTCAACAGGTCCAGGAACAGAGACACCTGATGAAGACCAGAGATCTGTGGTTATTAATAGTATTATTACATATATTATATATTATACTATATAATATAATATAATATTATAGACACCTGATGAAGACCAGAGAGGAAGACTCCTAAAACACCTGTATTATTATTATATATTATATTATTATTGAGCAGGTTATCAACATATTGATAACTCACTGACATATTCATACATGTGTATGCTTTTATTTTAAAATAGTATTAAATGTTATTCTATGTTATTTAAATTGTATTGTTTCATTTATATGTATGTATGTGTAGTTTAAACGATTACAATGTTTAATCTTGATTGATCTCATTGTTATGCACAAAGTTCAATAATGAATTCATAAGTAGTGTATTGTGCACTTTTATTTTAAAGTGCTGCTCTATGAACTAAAGGTCAATAACATTTGGTTTAAACACTTTAAACACATCAGGTTGTTGTTAGCAGCAGTATTCTCTTCACACAGCAGCAGTTATAACAGTTATAATGATTCTGATCATAGATATTCAGCCGGTGTTCATAACTTTATCTTCATGTGTGTAAGAGATGATATTTAAATATACATCTTGCAAACTGCAAACATATCTACGTCATATTTTTATGTTGTTAGATTCTCAGTAGTGATACTAAATGATGCTTATTATACATATTACACACAAAACACTTTAAAACTCTAAAACAATCATTTAATGAATCATTTATTTTTTGCTTTCTTTGGTATTTAGGTCAGACACATAATAACGCTGATTACCGTAATGTGTGTGGTGTTAGTTATAAATGTACGTTGGTACATAGAGGGTGATAAGAAGCTGTACATGGAGGGACTTAGGACCCAGGGGAGTGCAGGTGAAGGAAACAGGAAGAGACGCCACACAAACAGCTGTTCACCGCTCGCTGCCGGTTCTTGTGTTAAAAATGTCCGCTTAATAATAATACATTTTAAAAAACTGCGTTAATGCATGATAAAATAATTGTCGGCATTAACGCGATAATAATGTGTTCACTTGCCCAGCACGAATATAAATATGTAAATTTTTATTTTTATTAAATTCATACACATTACATCAGCATCGATACACTTATGTGCATTTTTACTTCTTTTAAATGTATAATTTTATGTCTAAATTTCAGCATAATTCATTAAAACACAAAAACAGGGACGACAAACAGACAGACAGACAGAGAGACAAACAGAGAGACAGACAGGGAGACAGGAAGACGGACAGACAGGGAGACGGAGAGACAGACAAACAGAGAGACAGACAGGGAGACAGGAAGACGGACAGACAGGGAGACGGACAGACAGACAGACAGACAGGGAGACGGACAGACAGGGAGACAGACAGAGAGACAGACAGAGAGACAGGGAGACGGACAGACAGGGAGACAGGAAGACGGACAGACAGGGAGACAAACAGACAGACAAACAGAGAGACAAACAGACAAACAGACAGACAGACAGAGAGACAAACAGAGAGACAGACAGGGAGACAGGAAGACGGACAGACAGGGAGACGGACAGACAGACAGACAGACAGACAGAGAGACAGACAAACAGAGAGACAGACAGGGAGACAGGAAGACGGACAGACAGACAGACAGACAGACAGAGAGACAGGGAGACGGACAGACAGGGAGACAGACAGACAGACAGACAGAGAGACAGACAGGGAGACAGGAAGACGGACAGACAGGGAGACAAACAGACAAACAAACAGAGAGACAAACAGACAAACAGACAGACAGACAGAGAGACAGACAGAGAGACAAACAGAGAGACAGACAGAGAGACAGGGAGACGGACAGACAGGGAGACAAACAGACAAACAGACAGACAAACAGAGAGACAAACAGACAGACAGACAGAGAGACAAACAGAGAGACAGACAGGGAGACAGGAAGACGGACAGACAGGGAGACGGACAGACAGACAGACAGACAGACAGACAGACAAACAGAGAGACAGACAGGGAGACAGGAAGACGGACAGACAGACAGACAGACAGAGAGACAGGGAGACGGACAGACAGGGAGACAGACAGACAGACAGACAGAGAGACAGGGAGACGGACAGACAGGGAGACAGACAGGGAGACAGGAAGACGGACAGACAGGGAGACAAACAGACAAACAAACAGAGAGACAAACAGACAAACAGAGAGACAAACAGAGAGACAGACAGAGAGACAGGGAGACGGACAGACAGGGAGACAGACAGGGAGACAGGAAGACGGACAGACAGGGAGACAAACAGACAAACAAACAGAGAGACAAACAGACAAACAGACAGACAGACAGAGAGACAAACAGAGAGACAAACAGAGAGACAGACAGAGAGACAGGGAGACGGACAGACAGGGAGACAGACAGGGAGACAGGAAGACGGACAGACAGGGAGACAAACAGACAAACAAACAGAGAGACAAACAGACAAACAGACAGACAGACAGAGAGACAAACAGAGAGACAAACAGAGAGACAGGAAGACGGACAGACAGGGAGACAAACAGAGAGACAAACAGACAAACAGACAGGGAGACGGACAGACAGACAGAGAGACAGGGAGACGGACAGACAGACAGACAAACAGACAGGGAGACGGACAGACAGACAGGGAGACGGACAGACAGACAGGGAGACGGACAGACAGGGAGACGGACAGACAGACGGAGACGGACAGACAGACGGAGACGGACAGACAGACAGGGAGACGGACAGACAGACGGAGACGGACAGACAGACACGGAGACGGACAGACAGGGAGACGGACAGACAGGGAGACGGACAGACAGACAGGGAGACGGACAGACAGGGAGACGGACAGACAGGGAGACGGACAGACAGACAGGGAGACGGACAGACAGGGAGACGGACAGACAGACGGAGACGGACAGACAGACAGGGAGACGGACAGACAGACGGAGACGGACAGACAGACAGGGAGACGGACAGACAGACAGACAGAGAGACAGGGAGACGGACAGACAGGGAGACGGACAGACAGACGGAGACGGACAGACAGACAGGGAGACGGACAGACAGACAGGGAGACGGACAGACAGACGGAGACGGACAGACAGACAGGGAGACGGACAGACAGGGAGACGGACAGACAGGGAGACGGACAGACAGACAGGGAGACGGACAGACAGACAGACAGGTACCTTGATGGGCGGAGCTCCAGAGTCCAGGCCCAGGTAGGTGCAGCCGTCCAGAGGAGGAGTGACGTGAGTCTGAAGTAACTTCTCTGATACGGACCTGCTGAAGAAGACCGGACCTGAGACCTGAAGACAGGGAGTACTTTAGATTACTTTAGATTACTTCAGAGTACTTTAGATTACTTTAGATTACTGTAGATTACTTCAGAGTACTTTAGACTACTTTAGATTACTGTAGATTACTTCAGAGTACTTCAGAGTACTTTAGACTAGTGCAGATTACTGTAGATTACTTCAGAGTACTTTAGACTACTTTAGATTACTGTAGATAACTTCAGAGTACTTTAGACTACTTTAGATTACTGTAGATTACTTCAGAGTACTTCAGACTACTTTAGATTACTGTAGATTACTTCAGAGTACTTTAGATTACTGTAGATTACTTCAGAGTACTTCAGACTACTTTAGATTACTGTAGATTACTTCAGAGTACTTTAGATTACTGTAGATTACTTCAGAGTACTTTAGACTACTTTAGATTACTGTAGATTACTTCAGAGTACTTCAGACTACTTTAGATTACTGTAGATTACTTCAGAGTACTTCAGACTACTTTAGATTACTGTAGATTACTTCAGAGTACTTCAGAGTACTTTAGACTACTTTAGATTACTGTAGATAACTTCAGAGTACTTCAGAGTACTTTAGACTACTTTAGATTACTGTAGATAACTTCAGAGTACTTTAGACTACTTTAGATTACTGTAGATTACTTCAGAGTACTTCAGAGTACTTTAGACTACTTTAGATTACTGTAGATTACTTCAGAGTACTTCAGAGTACTTTAGACTACTTTAGATTACTGTAGATAACTTCAGAGTACTTTAGACTACTTTAGATTACTGTAGATTACTTCAGAGTACTTCAGACTACTTTAGATTACTGTAGATTACTTCAGAGTACTTTAGATTACTGTAGATTACTTCAGAGTACTTCAGACTACTTTAGATTACTGTAGATTACTTCAGAGTACTTTAGATTACTGTAGATTACTTCAGAGTACTTCAGACTACTTTAGATTACTGTAGATTACTTCAGAGTACTTTAGACTACTTTAGATTACTGTAGATTACTTCAGAGTACTTCAGACTACTTTAGATTACTGTAGATTACTTCAGAGTACTTCAGACTACTTTAGATTACTGTAGATTACTTCAGAGTACTTTAGACTACTTTAGATTACTGTAGATTACTTCAGAGTACTTCAGACTACTTTAGATTACTGTAGATTACTTCAGAGTACTTCAGACTACTTTAGATTACTGTAGATTACTTCAGAGTACTTTAGACTACTTTAGATTACTGTAGATTACTTCAGAGTACTTCAGACTACTTTAGATTACTGTAGATTACTTCAGAGTACTTTAGACTACTTTAGATTACTGTAGATTACTTCAGAGTACTTCAGACTACTTTAGATTACTGTAGATTACTTCAGAGTACTTCAGACTACTTTAGATTACTGTAGATTACTTCAGAGTACTTTAGACTACTTTAGATTACTGTAGATTACTTCAGAGTACTTCAGACTACTTTAGATTACTGTAGATTACTTCAGAGTACTTTAGATTACTGTAGATTACTTCAGAGTACTTTAGACTACTTTAGATTACTGTAGATTACTTCAGAGTACTTCAGACTACTTTAGATTACTGTAGATTACTTCAGAGTACTTTAGATTACTGTAGATTACTTCAGAGTACTTTAGACTACTTTAGATTACTGTAGATTACTTCAGAGTACTTCAGACTACTTTAGATTACTGTAGATTACTTCAGAGTACTTCAGACTACTTTAGATTACTGTAGATTACTTCAGAGTACTTTAGACTACTTTAGATTACTGTAGATTACTTCAGAGTACTTCAGACTACTTTAGATTACTGTAGATTACTTCAGAGTACTTTAGATTACTGTAGATTACTTCAGAGTACTTCAGACTACTTTAGATTACTGTAGATTACTTCAGACTACTTTAGATTACTGTAGATTACTTCAGAGTACTTCAGACTACTTTAGATTACTGTAGATTACTTCAGAGTACTTCAGACTACTGCAGATTACTGCAGATTACTGTAGATTACTTCAGAGTACTTTAGATTACTTCAGAGTACTTCAGAGTACTTTAGATTACTTTAGATTACTTCAGAGTACTTTAGATTACTTCAGAGTACTTTAGATTACTTCAGAGTACTTCAGAGTACTTTAGACTACTTTAGATTACTGTAGATTACTTCAGAGTACTTCAGAGTACTTTAGACTAGTGCAGATTACTGTAGATTACTTCAGAGTACTTTAGACTACTTTAGATTACTGTAGATTACTTCAGAGTACTTTATACTACTTTAGATTACTGTAGATTACTTCAGAGTACTTCAGACTACTTTAGATTACTGTAGATTACTTCAGAGTACTTCAGACTACTTTAGATTACTGTAGATTACTTCAGAGTACTTTAGATTACTGTAGATTACTTCAGAGTACTTTAGACTACTTTAGATTACTGTAGATTACTTCAGAGTACTTCAGACTACTTTAGATTACTGTAGATTACTTCAGAGTACTTCAGAGTACTTTAGACTACTTTAGATTACTGTAGATTACTTCAGAGTACTTCAGACTACTTTAGATTACTGTAGATTACTTCAGAGTACTTTAGATTACTGTAGATTACTTCAGAGTACTTTAGACTACTTTAGATTACTGTAGATTACTTCAGAGTACTTCAGACTACTTTAGATTACTGTAGATTACTTCAGAGTACTTTAGACTACTTTAGATTACTGTAGATTACTTCAGAGTACTTCAGACTACTTTAGATTACTGTAGATTACTTCAGAGTACTTTAGATTACTGCAGATTACTTCAGAGTACTTTGGATTACTGTAGATTACTTCAGAGTACTTCAGAGTACTTTAGACTACTTTAGATTACTGTAGATTACTTCAGAGTACTTTAGACTACTTTAGATTACTGTAGATTACTTCAGACTACTTTAGATTACTGTAGATTACTTCAGAGTACTTTAGATTACTGCAGATTACTTCAGAGTACTTTGGATTACTGTAGATTGCTTCAGAGTACTGTAGATTACTTCAGAGTACTTTGGATTACTGTAGATTACTTCAGAGTACTTTAGATTACTGCAGATTACTGTGATTTGGTTAAAAGTCTTCACAGGAAGGCTGAGGGTGCGTTTGATTTACTACCCAAGACGCACCAGAGGAACTTTCCCATCATGCATCACTGCCTGTAGGATCTGCTCCTGTGTCCCCCTGTAGACGATGTCTCTGACCCGACCCTGTGACACGAAACAAACGCACCTTCAGTCTGGATTCATGTCGTTAGAGTGAAAGAAGTACAAAAACAACAAATACATAAACATAATTATGTTATTAATAATATAATTATCAATAATTATAATAAAACCTGTTGGTCCGACAGGTAGACGCCGTGATTGGCTGCGTAGGAGGCGTCGCCCGGCAAAGCCAGAACCCGAACTCCAGAGAACCCGTCCCAGGACAGACCTACACACAGAGAGTACTACTAGTACTACTCGTACCACTAGTAGTACGAGTAGTACTACAGTACACATAGTACCCAGGACAGACTTACACACAGTTAGGAGTACTACTGTAGCACTAGTATTACTTCTTATACATTTCATACTTATACTCTTCTTGTTTTTTATTATTCTTCGATCTGAAGGTCTGAACTCACTGAACTCCGGAGGGATGCTGAGGATCATGTCGGTGCTGCAGACCCAGACACCAGGAGGAGAACCGGAGCAGATCTGGGTCCCGAGGCGGTCCAGCAGGAGGTCCAGACAGCAGACCGGAGCCTGGACTCGCTGGTCCGGTCTCTCTGGAGCCGGCAGCCAACAGAAGGCTCGGCTGCAGGAGCTCCAGGGGAAGTCTCGACCCTGGAGGAGAAAGAGAGGAAACACTGAAACATCTGGA